>JAPDSC010122678.1:62423-88774 GCA_026290005.1 Latrodectus geometricus | reverse complement strand
AGATTTTATCGCATCTTAATTTAATAATTTCTTCCTCGGCTGTGACTGATGTGATATCTATTTAATGTCGTATTTTTTCAGATACTCCATCAATGTTGACATTTTCATTTAAATGGAAGTATAAAATTGAGTATTTCTTTCAACCTAATTAAGTCAGTGAAATTTCTTTCAAATTCTTCAAAAAAACAAGTAAGTATTAAGCGAGATCTTCGAAGTCTCGGTTTGGATTATGGATGTACTCTTCCTCCATGTTTTTGAAGTTTCTCAATTCATATTTTCTTAATTGAGATGCATACCTTTCTATAGTTTTTTTTAATGTTTTAATCGCACTCATCATGTCCGTTTTAGGTTTTATATATAAATCGTAAACCTGTAATCGTAAACCTTAAATCGTAAATCTTTGCAGTTTGTTTTGGGTTTTAAAACGTAAACTGTAGTAAATTTTTATTTTAAATAATTCATTGATTCTATGTCATAAGTCATAAATTAAATTGTTAATATCCAAGGTCATTATCGGGATGGATGCGTGGACTACCTAAAATGTCTTTGAGGTCTATCAGTCGACCGCGGTCGACGTCTCGGCCACCCCTGATCTATATGTACAAAATTTTAATTTACTCATCGATTTTTATTGTTGATGATTAAAAGCATGAATTTTCTATCAGATGATTTATATATGCCTATAACTTAATTTCTCCATAAAATGGTGTTTCCAAAAATATCATTTTATAATCAAAGCGTATTTTACTTCAAATATATATACAATATACAAGTTTATTTTCTGTGTAAGTTGTTGCTAATAATTTAAACAAACATGAAACTCCAATTGAAAAATTAAAATATCATGTTTTGAAAAATTTTTCAATTAATTGCAAAATAATTAAGTATTTAATTTTTATACTTCCAAATTTGCCTTTTTTTTCTTAGAAAAAGTATAAAAAAATTAAAATTTACAATTAAGTAAAACAAGAGAAATAAATGCAAAATGAATTGATTCAAGACATCATATACACCATTGCCATTGTTTCTTTAGATATTTTTGGTTTATCATAATAGTTTAAAACACCTAACCTTTAACAAAAGAGAATCTAAGAATTAATGCCACATTTTGTTTCTATATTATTTTTAGAAGAAGAATTAAAACTTGCTTATTATTTTGTAACAGCTATGTTATAAAAATATATTTTAAAACATATTTCTAGTATAATATAGCTGTAATTTTCTTAAGAATGATCTAAAATAAAACAATAAAGAACAAAAACTAATATTCATAATTATTTATTACTAAATATGCATTAATGACTTTTATAATACAATTTAGAAAATTTAATATTAAAAGATTCTATTATATACTATGATTTTATCTCTTGCACGATTGCATTTTCCTATAATACTGGAATAATAGTTCATAATTTCGGTGTGCAATATTTAAATTAGAATATATTATTATTTATTATCTAATTTTAATTTTGTATCACGTATGAAATGTAAAGAATATCATTATTCTTCTATAGGAGGATAGTGCATCATTATGCTACATAAAGAAACATTTTCCTGACATCGGATGAAAGAAGGAACACCTGGAGATGATTTCTTTTGATTATGAAGATAACTTGGTATTCATAATATTAAATATTTTTATCTGTATTTCGCATCTTTCTTCTAGATCTAAAATATATTAGTGAGAATCATCTTAAATAAAATACTTATGCTGGTAGACAAAAATAAAACTTAGTAATTTTCGAATGGTGTTTCTAGTCAAAAAATAAACAATTTTAATTTTAATTCAATTTTACATGTAATTTCAAGGTTATTAATGGTTCTAAATTAAAACAACGATTTTAGAACATTTCATTCATTAAAAAAGCGTTTGAAAGATTAAGAATTATTCATAAAAGATTTGTATTCATATCATGTTGTTTAGTAATTCAATTCAATTTTGTTCAATAAATAATTTAATATTAGAAAATAAACGTAATGCATGTTAATCTAGCATTATGTTAGAGCAATTTTCATTTAATAAACTTAGAAGATAAGATAGATTATGTTCACATTTATATAAATTGTCAATAAAATGAAGGCAATATAAAACAATTTCAATAATTTTCAGTTTTTGTACGGATTGTGATTTGAAACTAAATTAGAATTTCATGATTAGATTAGATAATTTAGAATTTCATGATGAATAGAATTCAAAATATTTTAATCTACTGATAATATTTGTTGAATGTTATTCTCATAAAAACTATTTTGATAAAAATAATATTTATAAAAACAATTCTGAAATATATTTCTTTAACAACAACATTAACAATTTACATGCATGTCAAAGAACAACATGTAACAATTTACATGTAAATTGTAACAACATGTAACATTTAACAGCAACATGTAACAATTAACATTTACATGTAAATTGTTACATGTTGTTACAATTTACATGTAATTGTAAATGTGTTATTGGAATTTACATGTAAATTGTTACAGTTTACATGTAAATTTTTGCATGTTAAGTGTTACTTGAATCAAGAACATGTAACAAAACATGTAACAAAAACATGTAAAAATTTACATGTAAATTGTTACATGTTTTTAAGAACAACATGTAACAATTTACATAAATGAATCACGAACTTTCATTATATTTCACACTATTCAAATAATTCTTTATTATATACAATAACCAAATTAATTTTTTGAAGAATTTCAGATGTACTTTATAATTTACTATATTCAAGTTAAACAATAGAGTTTAATGGGAATGAGGTTATTGAAATGATTTTCAAATGTTTAAAATCTTAATGAGCCAGCATTAAACCTTTTCTTTGTTTCAGAATGAGTTTGTCAAAATAATATCTTCAGCTTCTGCTTCTGGATCTCTTTGTATAGTTTAATGAAGCGGCATAAATGAAACTGGTCACCCATTCATAACCAAAGCTTCACCTCACAACTAATTAAGGTAACTAATGCTCTTCCCATTTGGCTAATTGTCCTTGCTAATCTGTCTCCGTGGTTCCGTATCCATTGAATTATAATTAGCTGTGCAAATAAATGATTTGAAAGCGGAATTTCTGAAATCAAATACGTGATTTGATCTCAGTTTTATTAGAATAATGATTATAAAGGCTCATTAGAAAACAATGGTTGCTCAAAAGAGCAAAGTAGATATTAATAATCGTCTTTCTTTGAATTCGAATTTGTGAAATATAGAAATTTTCTAAAATACTGTATTATTTTCCTTTTAAAAGCAGTATACAGGAATAAAACTTTCCTTTCTAAATTTCTCAAAAACTGACATTTTTAAAGATATTTTATAAGTTTCTTGTTGATAATAGTAATAGAGTTCTTTCTACAGGATTTATTGATTTTACGGAAATAAATGTGCTGAATATACGGAAAATTTAATTCTCTGTTAATTATAAAATTATTAAGGTATTTTATTGGGGAATATAATATTGTGGAATTCTTTTCCTGAGAATAATCTTTGTATTTTGTTACAAATACTTCAAGCAAAATGCTAATTCTAACTTTGTACACATGATTTCCTAAGTATATATATTTTTTAATTTAACATAAATTTTTTTCATCAAAAATTTCTTAAAATAGAAAATATTACAATTAGTTGTAAGGAATTCAAAAAATAAATCTTATCTAAAAACATTTAAAATATTTGTTTTTTCAAACCTTTTATTAAAGATAAAAATTTACTTAACGCGAGATTTCAATTACAGAAAACTATAAATGTTAATATTTTCAGCATGTCTGAATTTTAGAGCATTAAATTTGAATTATCAGCAATAATTATTGTAGAACTATATGAACGCTTCTCATGATTTAATAAAATATATATTGACAATGTTTATATTAAAAATTATCGTAGCTTTAGTATATAAAATGTAAGTTAAAAAAACTTGAAATATAACTTTATAATTGATCATTCAAAATTAACATTATAATGGATCATCCAAAATTAAAAAGTTTATACCATAGTTTAAAATAAATTTCATTTTCATCAAAAATATCAATGTAGGAAAACTATAAATTATGAAGAAAGAATTTTTTTTAAATAATATAATTTTAGTTTTTATTTGATTTTGCGTTTTGAACTTAAACTGAATATACCTTGATAAAATTGAGCAAATATTTTAAAAAGTGCTGTATAATTCAAAAACATTGGTTAAAAATTAAGAATATCTACTTCTTATCTCTCCGAATTGTTCCTAATTTAGATATAATACAAAAATATACGTATCACAAGAATTACGATAAATTATTTTAAATAACATAAATACTTGCATATTTTTTATATTTACCAGATAAATGTAATCTAAATGAAAAATATCAACCGAATCTTATAAGCAACATGTTTATTCAAATATTAGGTTTAATACTTTTAGAGCCACCCACCCTGTCTAAGGGTCAGCGTACCAGACAATGGATAATGAAGTTCTGGGTTCTTATCCCAGCTCAGACACGGATGTACTTTTTCTGTTTTGTCTTTGTCCTTCCTTGTATGCATGTGTGCCAACTCTGTAAACGGGTACCTATTGCATGTGTGTACTGAGATAGTTGGACTCCACACGAAATTACGGTTCAGTTGAAAAAGTAGAGCAGTGCACCCTATATTGCTAGCCTGGCTGGAACAAGACAACAATAACAATACCTTTAGGACGATTAGAGTGAAAAAAGAAATAAGACATTTTTCATGTTTTTTAAATTATTGTGAAAAGTATACATATACTATTTGTGGAATTACTTGAAAAAGCAATTTCACAAATAGTATATGTATACTTTTCAAATTTCTTATGAGAATTTCAGTACTGGAAATCTACTTGAATCTCTTTTAAAGTTGCAAAATTTAAAAAAAAATTAAAATTTACTGAAATTTTTTAAAAGACCCATCTGAATGTGATTGAAGAATTTAAGCTGTATGAGTGAAATTGTTTCGATTTACGGAATGCTAAAATTATGGTAATTGTGCTGCTATAAATGTCTCTTGTTTCAGAAAAATTCTTTGTGCCAAGCACAAAAATATGCAATTTTGAAAACATGTAAACTGTACATTTTTGTAAATATTCGAGTCTTCTTTGTTGGAAGTCTTTTCCTGAGTTTGTAGATATATTGTATTGCAAATGTTTATTATAGATATTTTACGTGATAAAATAATATGTATTAAAAACCATCTTTCTCATTTTTTAATTGCTTATTTCTAAAATGCACGCGGATTGTTACTTAAATTCAAAATAAAAATAATTACTTCTTTTATAAAGAAAATAGAATTTTTAAACATAGAAAACATTTAATAAAATTTAACAATTTAAATTAAAATGATATAATTTTTTTTGAGCAGAAGTAGGCATGCAATAAACGTTGATTTTTTAAAATTAAATAAGCATTAGTTTTTATAATGTGTTAATTGAAAGAATAATAAACTTTTCAAAGACAGGTATCAGTTACTTTTCTACTTGGCTATTACTTTTGCTTGACTGGTTATATAAATATTTAATATATTCGGTACTGGTATTAAATACAGGAAATACTCTACTAGAATACTAGGAATATTACTGGGGATGCTAGAAATATTGGTATCAGACACTTGACTCATACCAGTTACTTTTAATGGTTGTTACTTTTACTAGACTGATTATATAAATATTTAATATATTCTTTGAATAACGATTTGAACAAATACGTAAGCACTTGGAATCACTGGTACAATAATTTAAGGAAATAATAATTCTTACGCTCTTTTGTGATACTAGCGATTAAAAAGTAATGAAAAAATGATTTTTTTCAATAAACATGTACATAAAGTAACTTATAAAAAACATTTTCTACGTACACATATCAGTTGCTTACTAACAACAACAAAAAATATTAACAGAATAAAATTTTCATCCTACTAAAATTATTTCCTTATATTAGAATCAGATTTGGTACATTTTTTTATGTATTTCCCCTCATGATTTTTATATCCTTATAATTGTAAGCAAGTTAATTTGTGTTAAAATAAACCAGCCTTCAAACATTTCTGGTTTTAAATATGTTTTAAATTAGCAACATTCTACGAATTTAAAATAGAATTTTCCATATTTATGAGCTTTCAATTGATGTAAAAATCAAAATTGGACAAAATAATTTTATCATTTATAGCTTTTTTTATTTACCAAAATAAGGCACTTTAATACGTAGGATTTTATAACAAATGCTCTATTTTTTTGTCAATGAAACATTTACACATCACAACACCCATATTTTGCTTTATATAATGTTAACCTATACATTTTAAAAACAGATTTAACAATATTCATAAAATTTCACTTGAACAAAATGTCAAAACTTATTGCCAATTTACGCCTGCATGTTTTGGTATTGTAATTAGACAGTTATTACAATACCAAAACTAATTGTATGTCTATATACAATTAGTTTTGGTATTGTGAATGTCTATATACATATGTGAATATAGACATTCACATATGTCTAGCTGAAATATGAATGATAAACGCGTCTATCTTAATTCAGAATGTGAACGGGAAACTATTTTATTGAGTAATTTTATGATTACATGAATATTAAATCATTTTTTATTAAACGACACAAAGTATTGTATTTTCTTCAAAGTTCATTAAATGTAAAAATGAGGGAAAAAAACTTTAATCTTTAAAATAAAATCTAAAACTTTTTTTTAGAAAAAATTTAATCTTGTCAACAACTGAATAAAATATTTTTGATAAAATAAAAAATTTCACGTGTAAGCATGTAATTTATTCATGATGCCAAGACATAAAATGTATAAGATAAACATAGGTTAGCTCAATTTTACTGAGTAAATATAAGCCCTTATATTTTATGTTGTAATAAGTCTTCAAACTTTCATTTGTGTACATTGAAGTTTAAAAATCATAATAATGACAAACAGTTTTTAAACTTTTAGTTACTACTAATTTGCTTACGCAGAATTTACATTCCGATAACCCATTAGTTAGCTGTACGTCTTATTCTCAGAATAGTTGTTAATGCTCTGTATATTGGATACTGAATTCCTACAATGCTAAACCCTACGACGAAATTGAACCTTAATTAAATTTAATCTCGGAATGATTTACCATATATCGCATATGTTTGAATTCATTTGTGTATAGAATAAAATATTTTAATACATTCATAGAATTACTTTCGGTGGCTAAAAATGTATCTTAAAATTACTTAAATGAATTTTGTAATTGCTACTGGTTATTTGAAGTTCAAAATATCATTTTCTATCAGTACAAAATAATGTAATATAATGAAATGGTCTTTTTATTAATTTTTTATGCCTTAAAATTTTATTGAGTCATGACTTTTCTTCAATTTTTAAGGTAAGACATAACATATTTTTGAGACATTAATAAACTTAGCGAAGCTGAATATCAAATATGATAAGTTAATGTTCAATAAAGAATTGCAGATTTTATTTTTATTTTTAAGCCAAGTATTCCAATAATCTAACTTTAAAAAATCAGTGTAATTATCAGTTATTATGAATAAAAGTTTCTCACATTTTAATGCACATCGATATCATCATTAAATTAATTGAAAGTAACGAGTCTATTAAATTTAAATATACTGTGTAATAATTATTCTGTTTTGCTCATAAATTCATAGTCATACTATACGTAATCAGCGTGAATTTAAAAAACATTCAATTAATGGCAAAAAGTTCAGTATTCTAATAACTTTTATAGTTCTTAGAGAAACACATTCAGGTTGAATATTATGGTTTTTCGATCTACTACCAATTTAGTACAGTAAAATATGGTTTTTGTATCCATTAACTGTAAAATAATTAGTAAAATAAAAATTTCGTAAAATAAAAAAAATACTTTTAAATCTTGGATAGCAAATTTTTTTGGTTTTAAATATGGGTTACCCCATAAAAATTGTCTTGAAATAAAATTTCAATTCACAGTGGGATCCTTTCTCGCAGTTTAAGTCGCTTAACTCAATGTTTACAATGTAACTCAGGTCAATATTTTTGTCAATATTACGTAATTCACGTCACTGTGTTTATGTGTCTTCAGTTTCATTGGTTTCTTTAATAAGGCCTGCATGTTGAACTGCCGATTCACATTGTGCCTAGAATGTTTATTTTATAAGTTGATTCCAAGACATGTTCACTCTTTGAAAAAATACCTTAAATGTATGGAATTGAAGATACTGATTTTGAAATACAACCATAAATACTAAAATTATGAATTTCACTGCCAATTCTAAAGTTAACAACCATGTTTTGAAGGATTTATAATTCTAAAGTGAAACCACCAAACGATATTTCTCAACTATAAATTTAAAATAAAATTGAAAAAATCCCAAGATTCTATAATATTTTAAATTGTTATTTATTAATGACTCTATTTAAATTGCTTATTTAATTATTAAGTACCTATACGAATTAATAAAAATTTATTCTAAAATAAAAATTTTCTTCAATAATAAAATAATTAAAGTCAAATTTTATAGAAGATTTTTTGAAAAGTCACAATTATTTGCAAAATGAAATTCCAGAAATTTCGGTTACGTTCATTTTACACTAAAAATGTTAACTAATTTAACTATATAAAAAAATATTAGAATTTGTTTTTATATTTTTGATTTTATTATGCAGTATTTGAATCAAAATCAAACTATCTTTAGACAATAAAAATCTTCCCTTGATTCCAAACTGCTAATAATGATGTCATATTTCTTGCTTTGAATATTTACATAACACGTATGTTAGAGAAAAAAATATGTATAAAATTTGAAAATTTATTATTAGTAAATAGGTAGGATTAGCAAAATCTTCATTATTTAAAATTATATTTTTACGATATTTATTTTTTCATATAATATTTTATTAAATTATAGAAAAAAAACCTGAATTTGTATTAGTTAAAAATGTAAATTTCTTGATGCATGGTTGAAAATGTATTAATGAATAAATTGCAAGTCTATTTTGTATGTTTAGTTACTATATGATCATGCCGTCGTTTGTTGATTAAATTTCGTATTCCATGAAAACAATAAGCGTTGGTTTGATTCTAAATTCACTACATTTGATAAGTTTAAAATGTTAGGAAATTTACCCCAATGAATTTTAAAGACTTTTAAAACATATTAAAGATTAAAGTTTTATACACATTATTTACAGTTTTTAAAATTTTGAAACTTACGGAAGATAATCGTATTACCATACTAGAGATAATAAATTTCTTTTTAAGAAAAGGGATGGGAAATATTAACTTGTAAGGATAAAAATTATTTTTTATTAAATTAAATGTATTAAAAACAGAAATATAATTTACGAAAATCTGAGTATAACTAACTCTTAATTTTTTAATCTCATGAATATATTTCTGATTAAAAAAAATTACAAGTTTGTTCATAATTCTGAATGTTGTTATTATTTCTAATCTTGGGAATATCTAGAAGAGTAGACAATCCCAACGAATTCAAAAATGTGTAAAAATAATTTTGAATAATTTTTTAGTTTTGAGATAGTCATTAAATATATAAGTACATTAAATAGATTATTTTTATTTTACTTTTCTAAAACACGTTTCATGTTAACATCTGTCGTTTTTGAATTTAATATATTTGCATTAGCATTTTTTTTTAACAAAACTTATTAAATTTCTAACGTATACACCTTATATACAATTAAGTCATCATTTAAAAGAAAATAATCTCCTCTTAATGTTAAAAGTAATTAGTTTTATATTCTTTTGATGTATCTTTTAACATCCCTTTTTGGTGTGTTCTATATGACAGCATCGTACTTGTAGTTTCTTATTTCGTTTAAAATTTTAATTATTTTCCTCAGCAAAATGTTAATAAAATATACAGTAATCAAAAGGGATTTCCAATTAAAATGTGTTGCAAATAGACAATTATTAAGTATCAAAACTGATTTCATTTAGAGAATTTTATCACTTCAAACAAATATTTGTGGTAAAATATTTGTTAATTATATCTTCCCTTATATATTAGCTTATTTGGCTTTGAAATGTATTTGTATGAAATATAAAATGTGTCAGCTTTGATCTTATATTTGCGACAATGCGAGTAAATATAAAATTTACAGTTTCATATTTCCTCCAGCATATTAGTCTTACATATGAAAGTATTTTTTATTTAATTTTCTTTATCAATTTAAACTCCTGCCATAATTTAAAATATTTAAATGGAAGTTAGAAAAATTGTATTATTTATGTGTTGGTAATTGAATTTAAGAATTGAGAATTATTTGAAGCAAATACCAGCTTTGTGATGTACAATAAATTTCCTAAAGGACACTGTTTTTTAAACCATATCAAATAATAATTAAGAATAAAGAATGTTTTATTATTCTCTTTTCATTTTTATTTTTGTATTCTTTATATTAAAATTAATTTTTGTAAGTAATACAAAACACACAATCAAAGTATCCCGATTTCAACCATAAACGATTTTTAAATTCACGTTAAATTTTCATTCTAATTAAAAATTATTTTGTCACATAAATTTGGTACATGCTCAGTGGTAAAAATATTACAATAAAACAATACTTAAAACCCAAAAATTATTTATTACACTAAAAGATAAAAAACCAAATAGAAATAAAATAAGGAAATTTATGTAGACATGTTCAGTTTTAACGATAATAACACTGACAATATATTTTTAATTTCAATACCATAAAATTCATGTTTCTATTTTTATGATACAAATAATAAATAGCCATTATTAAATTATTTTTAGCTTTATGAAATGTTCGTTTTCCATCATCATAATTATTTATGATGATGAAAAATAATATTATTGTAGTAAGGATATATTACTTAATCATATATTAAATGATTATAATATATTACTATAATATATAATATAGCACTTAAAACATACATTTTATTCAATTCTTCATTTAAGGAAAATGATAAATTTGGTTTAATTTTATTGTTTCTTAGATGTTTCAATAAACTATATTTAAACATAACACCATTGCTCAGATGTTTATCGATTTGTAAGTCTATTTAATTAGATCATTATAATTTACCTATGCAACTCCTTTTATGGATTAAAATGTGTTCGTAATAAATATTTGAAAAAGAGATAGTTATGCCAAAATGATCTTATTAATTTATTTAGATTATTTTTGAAATCTTCAGTTAAATATATTATTAAAACAATCCCTTATTTTTCTAAACAATCCGCTTTCTTTGACAACCTTTTTGTGTCACTTTCAAATAGTTACCCAAAAATTCAATACATAAAGTCTCTTAAATATGTTTAAAATATAATTTAGTAGTGAAAAAAGTAATGAACGATTTCATGAAATCAAATTAAAATACTAATATGGTACGAATTTTTAAATATACAGTACTAAAAATTACAAAATGCTTCATAATAGTAAATTTTTCACACTAATAAATGAATTTTCATTTCATTATTGCATTTATTTTTGGAAATGATATTTTTAAATAATTGTGTTGTCTTCTCTTGCATAGATGGAAGTTTCAACTCTAATTTTAAGTTGTATTTGAAGTCATCACAAATTTCAAACAACAATGACCCAAGTTTAGTAAAAAGTTTAAAAGTAAGGAAAATCTAAGCATCCGTCAAAGACCCAAATAATAAATGTTTAAAATGAGTTAATTTTCACTGTAAATTACATTTCACAAGAGAATAAATTCAATAGTTAACTTTCCTTTTTGATTTCTAAATCCTTTGTGATAGATAGAAAATCAGCAGGGTGCTTACTCATTTATAACTCAAGCTTTCCTCTAAAACAAATTGTGATAACTAATGCCCATCCCATTTAGCTAATTGTACTTGTTAATCTATCACGGGACTCCCCAAGCCATTGAATTATAATTAGCTATGCTAATAAATGATTTGGAAGCAGGATTTTGCAAATCAAATACCCAATTTAATCGTCCTTTTATTTGAGCATTGGGTAGAAATAAATGCCTCGTTAGGTGACAATGGAGCGCTTAGGAGAGAATCGCAATTATTGATAAACTGATTTTATCTACAAGAGTACAAAGCAGAATGTATAGTTATCATTTAAAAAAGGAGACTTTTCTATTGATTGTATTTCATTTGAAAAAAGCCAACTTTTCTAATGTTTAAAATGCTTAATTTAATCGTCGTGTATGAAACACTATAAGGCGTACCATTCCAAAATATCTATGTTCTATTATTTTGCAAGTTTATGTTAATAGGCTGTTAGAAAATTTATTCTTATTTATGTGATCATTAAACTAATTTTCTTAAAATACCCTAAGCCATAAAATAAAATTAGGTAAGAAATATAATTGTGTTCTTTATAAATTTACTTTTTGTTTTTACATTAAATAATATTCACAATATTTTAGCGATTTTCAAGTACAATCAAAATTATTTAAATGCATTACAAATTTCATTGTTTTAGAAGTTTTTATTTTATGATGTTTTTAATGATCCTATGTTATTATTTGTTTACATCGATTTATTTTACAAATCATATAGTTATTTTATCCTTTACAAATAAAATTATCGTTTAAAATGTGTTTGTCAATTTTCGTTCAAAATAGTAGTGGATTGAGTTTTAAATTTGAAGAAAAAACATTAGTTAAAAAATTTAACTATAAGTAAATTAACAAATGTAATCCAATTAACAGATAAATAAGTTAAATAAAATATAAAAAAATTAATAAATGTATGAAAAAGTAAGTAATAATTTTTTATCAAGTACATATGATGATAATTGAGGGACTTCAACTTCATCAACTGTTTTCAATGTTTTTCCATATTAATAAGCAATTATTAATATTGCATTAGTAATCAACTGCCCAAATGTCCACTATGAAGATGGTGAATTTTTTTAAATCATGAAAAATGATCAATAAATTCCTTGCCGAAATGGTAACTGAATCAAATCTAATAGCAATCTGCCTATAAATTGGATAACTCATGAATGTAAATACGCATTGGAAGCGGATATTTGTTGCGATTAAATAGTCATTTGAATCTGTTTCTAAAGTAGATTTAATATCTGGAACAGAAACCATAATAGTTAAATGATAACACAGAAATTGGTAATACCCGGATCTGACTAAGAAATATTTATTAATTGAAAAATGTTATAAAATTATGTGTGTACAATGATGTGTTAAAAAAATTAATTTTTGAGAAGCTTAAATTATATTTATTTAGATTCTTAATTTTGAAATCGATGAACTTGTTTTTTTTCATATGTTTATTGATTTTAATTTGAAACAGAAATTTATTGATTGCATTTATATAAATTAAATGAAATAGTGAAATACAATTATAGCGTATACCATCTATTTTAAATATCTATTCTAAATACAAAATCGTAAAGGACTACAGATATTAAAAGAAATGCTATAATCATAAATATAACGTTTTAAATAACTAAATAATAAAAATTGAATTGCTGTCTTGTAAAGGAACAAACTGATAATATAATGGTTCGAAAACAATTTATATTTATCTTGATTCATGAATGACATTATTATAAGAATTACACAATTTTCTCATATAAGGAGTATAACTTTCATGAGAACCTAATTTGAAAGAACCTCCTATAATTCTGTGACAATTATTTTATTTAATTTATTTACAAGATATTTAATTGAAATTTACTAAATTAAAATAATTTCAAGGAACCTTGGTAAATTTCAATTAATCTATCATTTTTATAAAAATTCAATTCACAAAAAAATGGAAATTATTTGCAACATTTTGATTACAGTTCTTTTCAGTTAATATTTTATATTTGATTTAAATTTAATAGAACAATTTTTATTTTTATGAATGCATTAATAAGTGTAAGTTATAGATTAGAGCAAAATTAAGTTAATTTTATTGCTTAAAGGATTTTTACTGGTTTATAGGAAAACAGAGAGTAAAAAATAATTCTATTTTCTGAAAACTTTTTATCACTAATTTTAAAGGGAAAATATTGCAAATGGAGAACAATAAGAATTAATTTCAGGAGTATAAGACTTATAAAGTTTATACTTTGAAATTAAATATGAAATATATTTTAATTTTAAACTTTTGTAAAATAAAGGTAATATAACAAAATCAATGCTTCAGCGTTTGCCTAAATAAAAGGAAAATCTATTCATTTTCATTTAAAAATTAGTTAGTCTGAGTATGTTAAGATACTTAAACTCAACTATATATGAAAAATATGAAATAATTAATTTTCTCATAGGAGTTTAAAAATGCAAACATCATAAAATAAAATACTTGTATATTTTACAAAAAGTATGTGAAATACATTTCTTTATTAATGGTGAGAATATATCATTTTTATAAACATAAGTATCTGTATCAGGTATTATACTCAAGAAATAAATATATTCTTTATAGATACGAAAATGAAATTATTGCAATAGAAACTACAAAGGTACTATAAAAACCACTCTGATATTCTCTATCATCAAGCATCCGTTTGTTAAGAACAGAATCATTCAAATTTGTCTTTTGTAAAATCCATAAAAAAGAATTAATGTTTCGATATATAGAAAAAAGATTTGACAGTATTGTGTTTATTCCAGTCTATAGTTATATGCACATGATCAACATTAAAAAGATAGCATACCAGTGTGTCATGCTGCAAAGTTTGTTAATAAATATAAACTTTTATCGTTGGAAAAAAATAAAAATTACATTGGTACACAAACTGATGGAAGGAATTCTACAAAACTAAAATTAAATTATAAATTTGTTTCAGATTTTTACTTATTTATATTAATAAAATTAGTAAATTTTTATACATTTTATTTTTAAGTTCTTTTATTTTGTCTAAAGCTTATTTCAGGGCTCAATAATTCCAATTTTTAACTGTGTTTGTATTTCAAATTTTCATGTAAAGCTAGTTTACTATTTAAAATGTTACTGTAGAAAACGTATTGTATGTAGTTTACTTTATAACGTATTGTATGTAGTTTTATAAAATATACTATTATTTGGAAAATTACAAGTGTGCAGATTTCCATAATAAAATGTCCTTGAAACTTTGAAGGCAAATAATTTTTTGTAATATTTTTTCCCTTTTACAAAATTTTTAAATTATCTCAAATTTTTTAATAGTCATCAACTTAGGGATCAACCTTTATTTTATTTATCATAAATCATTTATTTTGAAGTAAAACATTATTTACGAACTCTGTAACTGTTATTTAGATATATGAAAGAAGCTGCCCACCAGGACTTCTTAATTTTTTAACAATGAAGTTAAATTTCTAATCTATGCAAAGCAGTAAATGAAAAGTTGGATGTGAAAGCCGAAAGGGAATAAAAATACAAGATACAATAGAATGCAGAGAAATGTAATTTGAACGGAAAATGAACCTATTAAAAATTGTTTTGTTTTCATTCCCTATTTATTATACTTATGATTACATTTTTTTGTACTATACATCTAATTATCTGATATATATATATGTAGATATACATACATATATACATACATATATATATATATAATATATATATATATATATATATATATATATATATATGTGTGTGTGTGTGTGTTTTGTGTGTGTGTGTGTGTTCACTGATTTAGGTATGGTAAACATTCATATTTTTTATGTTGCTCTTCAATTAAACCATTTTGGTATGTTTTGACTACTTCGCACTACTATGTTTTTAAATTTATGCATAATGTATTTAAATTTTTCAAAATAATGACTCCGATAAAAAAAATCAATTTATAATTTTGATATTCTTTTGAATATTCTTGAATTTGAAATATTCTTTTTGATAGTATGATTACTGGAATTCAAAAAATAAAAATTTTAATTATTACTTTTAACAATTTTGATAGTGGTTTTCATTATCGTAAGAAAATATCACAAGCATTTAGCATTAAAAACAAAAATTTTAGATTTTTTGCTTGCATTTCCAGAAACATTCACATTCTTTAAATTATTAATATTTTAGAAATTATTCAAAATTTTAATCGGAGTTAAAATAGTATAAAATTAATTCTTACATTTAATGTTTGTTATATATTATAACATTATTGTTTAAGTAATTCATACCTTTAGCTTATTTTCTTAAAGTTGCTAAATGGTATTTATATTTAATTATATATTACTGCCTTTAAGAAAAATAAAAACTGTGTAGTTAAAAATGTTTGAATAAAGCATTTTAGAGAAAATATCTTTGAAAATTTGGTATAAGATAGGTATTTTGGGTTTTTTTCTGATCCTCCAAAAGCTATATTTACTGAAAGAACTATTTTTATTTTTCTCCTAATTTTATTGTCTAACACTATCATTTAAGTGCAATTTCTTTTTCTTAAAACATTTCTATAAACAAGATTTATATTTTTTTCTAAAACCATTTAATATTTCAAAAACATTTTATAAGATAAATTTATTAGAATTAATAAAATTTTGTCCTTATAGAGATAATGAAAACCTTCAATATAAATTCATTATTTTTCTTATTTTATATCTATAAGTATATATTTACATATTTTTCATCTTCATTATACATTGTTTTATTTCTTTTTATATATTAAAAAACATAAGACACAGACTCTCATTATATATAATTTGGTGTAAGTCTAAAGCGAATTTTCTTTATTTTTCACTCTTTAAACAAAAATAATTTAAAATAATATAAAATATAATAAAATATGGCTCATATTTACTGTACGGCAGCTCTCAGCGCGATATTTGATAGTTGACGATAAATAATATTTTCTGGCAACTCAATCAATTCTGATCAATTACAGATGAGGGATTCAGACCGATGAAAAATGGGGGATTCTGATAAAAGGGGAACCGACCAATGAAAAATGGAATATTCAGTTTATTTTCAAACCTTGCTTATCTAGATTGGGGAAATTGGTGAGATGTTTGGTAATTTTTTGAAAAAGTCACCAAGAGTGAACGCACAGTAAATTACTACCTAAAATATATATAAAATAAGTATGATACATCGCTTAAAAAATTGCACATTACTAGAAATTCGCTGTATCTCAACAATCCACTTATTGTAAGTATATCTAATTTATTGTAATTATATGCATGTTTGAATAACATGTAAGTAAAATTCTTTCAAACATAATGTCTTAATAATGATCTGTCGTATAAATATATAAACTATATGTATATATGTTTAAATTATACTTATAATTTAAACAAACTATATACATAGTTTAAGTTACGAGAGTTAATAAATAAATTATATAAATTACCGTAACTTATATAAAATTTTTTAAAAAAGATAAATTTCTCATTTGAAACATCTTATTGAATATTGCTGTCTAGATTCTGAAGGTATCTTATCAGAGATCAAATGGCTGAATAATTATGTGTTACTGTATAAATATAGTATCGATATATATTAAAGGAAGCTGGTGTATTTATTCAAACAAACCAATTTACTGCATTCCATTGTAAAGCTACAGCCATGATTGGAATGTGCAAGCAAGGTATTTCTACCAAATCAGCTTACATTATATAAGAGAGGGAAGAGGAATTTCATATCACACACATATCTTACAGCTTCTTACACTGACTATTTTACCTAATTTCCGCCTACTTCTAGAAACTTATTAGGAATTTCCGGTAAAACTAATTAATTAATTTGTTAGTTATTGTACCTTTTTGTCTGAGGGAATAATTAGTTCTAATAATAAAATGCTATTTGTTCGTACCTCTTTTATTGTTTTTCATAGCAATCCACCTACAACAATGCATACAGTTATTTTGTTTTTGTTATATTACAACAAAATATGAATTTGTTCAACGAATTATCAGTGATTTCGTCATGCTGTATTATATATAAGAATATAGAAAATAAATATGATTAATTAGAATGATTAAGGTCTTTGGATTTTAAATTGGATGTCAGAAATTATTTTACCATCTGTAAATGTACTTTTTATTAATGATCCTTTGTTAAAGTATTAAACAATTATAAAGGAATTCAAAGATTTATCTGTGTTATTCATGGATGCAAATTACTATCTGCGTAAAACTACTTCGAATTCAAAAACTTTAAAAGTTCAAAATATTTATCAAATAACTGAAGCGATACACTGCATGACAATGCAAATGTATTGATATATATAGCATAGAAATGTCATGCTATTATATGTTTCTATAATACTACAAATATGCACACATAGTACATATAGTTTAATGCTTAAATCACGTTATAAAAAGTGCAGTTATAAACTTTTCTTTGTAATGTTAAATAAATTTAACTGCTCAATTGTCCAATTGCTTTAATTATGAACAATGTCAATTAACAAAGAACAATTTTTGTGTCAGCATTAATTATTTCCCTTTATACTTGTAACTGCTTTTTCAAACATCTGGTCATATTCCACAATCTGCGTAGTTGAAAATTTCGTCAAAATTCAAGAATCTTTTATTTTTTTAATTATGTTATTAATTTTACCAATTGACCAAAAAAAAACCCAAAATTATCATTAATACATTATGCAGTTTATGTGAAAATTTGTAATTCGTAGAGCAAAACTTAGAATTATTTTGCCTAAATTTCTTTGAATCATTAGAATCGTTTATTTTTCCGCTAATGTATTAGTATAGGGCGCAGTAATGGCATTATAAAGTAGAAGAAATATTTATTTTGAATGAATAATATTTCTTCTTTCCTATATACAATTTTTCATCCTGAAAATCAATGTCAGAATCTAAAGAATAAGAAATTTCGCATAATATTTTAAAATAAAATAAGTCCAATATATTTCAGTTTGTGTGAATACATTATATATTATATAAAATAAAAAATTAATTAAATCTTATCATGTATTTATTGCGAAAACCTATTTGACTTTCAAATTTAAATACAGAAGTAATTTTTACCAATCAGATTTGGCATAAAAAAGTGAATTTAACAAAGGTATATAAAAAATAATTTTTTTATTACTAAATGTAAGGAAGAAAGTTTCAGAAAATGCTAATTTCACATTTGGAGAAGTGTTCATTTACACAACTTTTCATTGAAATAGTTACTGTTGATATGGTTTTATGATATTAATGTAAACTAAATTTAGAAATTTGATATACACTATCTTGAAAAAGATTGTTGCATTGGAAAACAATTTTCTAAATATGTATGAGATTTGGAAAATCTATATTTTGGTAAATATTTTTTGAAAAAACAATAAGAAATGATGTAAACATATGTATGAAGTATATAAATTTATAATATTTAAGAAATATGTTCTCATGTGTTGCAAGAATGCAATAGAATTTTAAATGCATGAATTAATTAATAAATATTTATGAATCTATTAATATTTAAGTTAATTTTGAATTTAAAATTATATTCGGCTTTTCAATACTTAACATATCTCATTTGTTTCACTCACTTTATAAAGTTAAACAATTTGAATGCATAGAAAATTAAACTGAATTTCCAAAACATTATGTAAAAGCACATTTTGCCTTTTAATATGTTTATCAACTTGCTTCATTAAGCATTTTACTTGTGTTCGAGGCAACTTATTATTCAGTACGGTGCCTTTTGAATATATTTGTTTCCCGAATTAATATGAATTATTTTATTCATTTAGATTAAATTATGATGATGAAATGTTTAATGAATTATGGGAGAGAGAGAATAATAATGAAATGAATTATGAAATGGTTTTACTATTATGTATGAGCCATTATTACAATTAATTTACATATTAATTTAAATGTAAATTTATCGATGACTTATATATATTTCCTATATATTATAATAATTTATTAAAAATATTTACAAGTACGTATTTAAGTAAGGGAAAAATATGATCTTGTTCTATTGAAAGCATATTGTAACAAAGCTATTAATTAATATAACAACTGTGAAATATATGAGGCAGCTATTAAATAAAATTAAATAAAGCAGTTTATTTTTAAATAAATCATATTTAATGTGAATAAATCGTAGATTTGTAAATTAATTCTTCTCCTATTTATTTATCAAGTAATGTCTCTATTATCTTCCTGTTCAACTCTTTTATCTCTTTATAGTGTATAGGTAAACTGACAAATAGTGATATCCTATTCAGAATACATACTGCTCCATCTTGCAACTAATTACGATGACTAATGCTCTTTCCATTTAGATAATTATCCTTGCTAATCTATCTCTAGAGTCCAAAGATATTGAATTAAAATTAGCTCTGTCAATGAACAATTCGTTTGTGAGCTTTTGGATATTATCCTTTTTGTGTCAGTAGTGTTTGATAATTAGTTAGAACTAATTTATAACATTTATAATATACTCTGAATGTTAAGTAACATAAACTGTATAGCAAAAATTGAAAAGTGTTCTTAGATTTTTCTTTTTGTTATATACTTTTATTTATTTTCAATTTTTAAAATACATTTGAATTCTTTGTTATATAAATGATTAATTTTTGTTTAAAAGTTTATAATGGTTTTTCGCTTAAATTATTCGAACATATTTAATAGTAATACCAATACTTTTATTTTGAATGGCATGCAAAATAGAACTCACCAATTATAAGGCCATAAATTGGAATTTCTACAACAAACAAAAATAAAAACATGGCTAACTAATCTGCCCAATATTATTAATGGTTATCGCTTTATATCATACAAATAGTTTTTTTTTTGATTTTTTAATGTATTAATTTTTTAAATAAATAAAGAACATTTATTTCATTATTATGATAATTGCATACATAATATATATATATATATATATATATATATATATATACACTTAGAATTAAATTTTGAAGCCACATTTCTTTAATTACTATCTTATTTTTAGTCATGTTTTCAATTGAGTTTTCAGTTATTTGCTTCAAAAGTAGTGTTACATATAGAAATATTGAAAGTAATTTTATATATTCTTTTAAAATAGATTAATCACTGATATGTAATATAGACCAGTGTGCCAAATTTAAGTAATTAGAGTTTCTGCAATACTTTTAGGAGAAATCAATCATTTGAGAGACATGAACTACAGAAATGAGAGACAGCATTTTATATTTAAATGATGACGAAAGCATAGTTGTTCAGGTATGAATACAATACATGCAGTACAGAATCAAACAAAAAAGACTAATTGAGCTCACTGTATCGTTCTGCATGATTTTCTTTCTAGGGGAAAGAACAACAAATAGATTTTCCTTAGTATAGAATTTAATCTTTTCTAATTGCAACGGTTGGTTCGCACTGCTTCTCTTTACTCAGTTGCTGATTGTTCAACAATTCTTATGGTACAAATACTAATTTCTCTATCAGCGTTTGTTTGAATTGTAAGTTGTTCGCCGGAGTATTCAATCGTGCTGCAAGGTATCTCGCAAAAACATTTCACACATGTTACAAAGATTAAAGGCAAGAAATTATGATAGCCAATATATTCTGCTGAACAGCAGGAATCCGGTGTGGTTGGACATTTTCATGCCATTCAACTGAATTCTGTTCATCTGCACCCTGGAACACACGCTCAAATGAAAGGATCCTCTCTTTACGATAGCGGTTTTCGATTACATATTCTCTGTTGAAAGCATTGAGTTCAATCCTGCTCTTGCTAATTTCAGGAACTTAGCAATGTTTTCTGTCTATGAAGTTGCTGGAATGAAAACGTGTCTCGACCTTTAAAAAAATATCTTGACATTGAGACTTATTAATGACAACGAAATGTCATTCATCCCTAAAGAAGATATGATCCATTGATTAGATATTCTGTTTTTATGCTGCTTCTAAATTCTATTCTGTCTGGATTGTTGATGTTCAAATTCCAAAGGGATACATTATTCGTGTTGGCCTGTGGATTAAAAGGCTCTGTAAAGACGTTTGGTTGCTGTAAACCATGACGCTTTCACCTTGTTGCTCTATAAAGTCTCTGAACAATGACAAATACTGACTGGTTTCCGAGTCGTAATTTGTCTGCAGGACGATATATCAATCATTCACTGTAGATATTTTCCTGTGGTATCACCCAGCAACTTTTCTAAAGGTTTTTATTTAGTTTGGAAAACTTTCAAAGCTCACAAAATACTTTTGTTGATTCCCTACTCTTCAATTACATTGGTCTCAGAGTGTTGCTTCTCCTACTTTCAAATCATTCTTTCATGTGTAAAGTCATGCAGGTGATTTCTTCAGGCCATATTTCAAGCTAAATCACATTTTCACTTGCTATGAATTTCTGAAAACATCAATATCTTTTCTTTTATTGTAGTGTTCATCTTACAGCACGTGATTTGCACCTGCTTACATCGCCTATGATGATTTGTTCCTATCCTTTGCTTAGGTATGAACACTTTACTGAATTGCTCTTTGTTTGTCCTGATCTTAACAGCCTATTTTCTGGCATTTCATTACTAGCGGCTTTAAATTTTGATTGTTGCATAAGTTTTGCACATGAATGTTTTATAAATCAGCAACAAATTTAACAAATTTTGCTAAGTATTCAAATACGAAATTTATGAACAAATAATTCATAAAAAAATTATACGTATATTTTAATCCAACTATTTACATAAATTTATATTTGCCTTACTTTATGCAAATAATTTTTCATAATTTTCATAATTCAATCAGTAATGATGTAATTTGATGATAACTTCCAAGTCTCAAGTCTTCCATTAGGTCCCATTCAAAGTGAAAGACATTTTGATGGAAAAAAGCAAGATTAAAGAACAAGAAAAAAATGTTGCCACGTAAGCTTTCCTAATTATAAATTTGCCATTGAATGCTAAGATTAAACATGTGTGACAAATTTACAACATGTTAATGAATAAATAAATAACTATTTGGTTTTGGATATAAATTGCAAAATAATATAATAATCAATAATGTTAACTAATACCGTGATGTGTTTGCGGAGAACCAATATATCTTTTTACCTTCATTAATTATATCCAAAATATTTCAGACATAATCAATAATGTATGTCTAGAACAAATATAGATTATCTTAATTATTTACATTAAAGTTTTTCATTATTAATATGGCATCATATTTTCTCTTCCGTTTCATTATGTTATTTTTGCAAAATTTCCCCTAGGTTTTATTTTTTCTTCTCTAACGTTACAACAATTTGAACATATTGTTAACGTGTAGCAAAATATATTTTTAATTATAAGTCATTTAAAGTCTTTTATATTAACCTGTTATTAAAATATTTGCTTAAGAAACAGATGCTTTGTTAAATCCGTAAATATATGAATTTTATTATGTATTTATAAAAAATTAAGAGTAGAAGCCTATTTTATTTTTATACAAAATTAATATATATTATTATAGAAATGAACTTCATTTATTTTACGTTATAAATCATTTCATAAAAATGTTCAAGAAAAAAGTTTGATCAATCACTTTACCTCACTAAAAATTTCTACAAAAATACCAAAACTTTAAAACTTTTCAATAAATTTCTTGAAAACTTTCCAATTCATGGTTTTAAAAAATACATAATATATATTTCAAGTTGGAAATAAATTTGTATATTTCTTTTATATATATATATATATATATATATATATATATATTTATAAAGTAAGATACATTTAATCGATAAAGATAAAACATGAAGAAACTATACAATTTAATATCAAAACGACAAAATAAAAATAAACAATAAAATATAATTAAGGAAAGAACATAAGGGTCTTCATCAGGAAAGAGATGGTCAGCTATGCAAAATAGACACCCTTTTTTGACAAACAAGAAAGACAAAGTTCTAAAAATATTCGTGTTATTCCCCCGAAGAGTGTCTCTATAAGAAGAAAATACTACTATATTAAAGTTTGAAATAAATGGAATCAAAGTAATACATTGAAAAATGAGCAATGCAATAAATAGGTAAAGCAATACAATAAATAGGCAAAGCAATACAATCAGAAAAATATATCAAATACAGAAGAATATGGTTGCCAAAATTAATAAGAAAATTTCCTTACAAGTTAATTTATGAAGTTAAAGTAGTTTCAAATGTTTGATGTAGATTAAATATAAAAGTATATTTAAAGTGAAAGTAGGCGTTTTCTGGATTCTTATAAGAACTTCAATGAGTGAGTGGCCCTTCTGTAGTTATGAAAACTACGCATTACTTCAATCTTATTAGCGATTCCCTACATCCTACATTGCTTAAAATAAAATTAATAGGAAAATCATTATTTTTAAGTTGATTAATTAAGCGATTAATTTGTTTAATTAATCATAATTATATTACAATTAAATAATTTATCAATTGCAATATACCTTAAATTTAAAAGTTATTCTGTCTTATTATACAAATTAAAAAATATTAAATGGAAAAATGGTTTGTTTGTTTCAAATATGGTCAATGATTTTTAAGTACCAGTAATTACTATAAATTTCTAGATGGCTTAGAAATAATTAATATTTTACAACGATAAAAAATGTTATTTTCTTACAATTTAGAATGATTATTATTACATTGAAAATTATTCTGAAACAAAAATCTAATTATTATTTATGCTAATTATGAATCTCAGAAATATATTTAAGAACAATTAAAAATATTTAAGTATTAAAATGTAAAATATTTATATCTAATATATATAATGAGTACATCAATAATCAACAAAAGTGGATTCATTTTATAATAAAATCTTAATCGTCATAAAATTGAAATTCTTAAATAAATCAAATCTTAATTTATTAAGCATAATTTGTATATGAAGAAATAAAAATTGTTTCGGAGAACAAGATATATATTAATTTAATTAAGAATTCTCCTTTCATAATGATTTAATAACAGATCATTCATAAATTTTTAAGAGAATTAAATGGAAATATTCAATTGATTTGATTACAGAAAAAAAAGTAAGTTAAAAATGTTATTTTTTTTAAATAAAAGAATTATTTTATAATTTATTTAAATTTCGCGTGTAGTAAAGTCTATTTTATTACAATTATTCAATCTATTGCCTAAAAATTTTATTGTAATCTTTGTGTTGTGTAAAAATTATGCCATTCTGTCATCACATAGTGAGATTCCTTTCAAAGCAATTTTGTCAAATATATTATGAATTATTTGTATAATTAATTCCACATTCAAGAAAACTAACTTAATATTTCCTTTTGATTGCTCACATATACGTAAAAAATAATGATACTTCTGCTCAAATCTAGAAAGAAAATATATTATATATCCAAACAATGTAAGCCTCAAAAGATGAAGAAAACAGTTATAGATGTAGTCCGAATTCTTCACTTGATTACAAAATTTTTTAATGAACTTATAAGTTTTCCACAATGCTGAATGTTAATAAGGTCATTACGAATTCTGATTTACGATGTTGAATATGAATAAATACTTTTTTAAATATTTGTTAATATGTATCTAAAATATTATCATCAAATTGATATTTTACTTCAGAAACTCCTAAATTGTTAATAATTAATAGTAAAACAAATTGAATTTTTATACAATGAATGACAAAGCTTAGGTGTTTCAACCTAAGAAACCTAAGCTTAGATTCTTCAACCTAAAAAACCTAAGCTTTGTCATTCATAGTATAAAAATTCAATTTGAAACATTTAATTTTCATACTATTATTTTTATGTAATATTGTTTACATTATCTTATTACTATTTCTTAGAAACTACTTGGATTACTTTTATATAAAACATAGATACCATAAAAATAGTTTCCAAGATATATATATATGTTACCATGAAAGACCGAAATCAGAGAATGTCGACATTCACCGGTGAATGTCAACACATACCAAAAACGTTGGTGAAAGACCGTACAATTGATTACATTTCTTGCACTTTCAGACCATCGCCGGTATATGTCGACAATCACAGACAAGCTTTGGTGGAATTTGAAAAGATGATTAAAGAGCTCGAAAAGGAGATAACAGAAGGCCATTCCCGGGCTTCCCTTTCCACCACAGCATTTAATTTGTTTTTAATTTGTTTGTTGTCAGGTTTGTCCTGCGGGTTAAAAATCCTCTACACTTCCTCTACTCACCGTGATTCGTCACTCCTCCTTTCTAAGAGAGGCGATAAGTTACGTCACACATGTGACGTTTTTTCACGCCTGAAATATTGAGATAAGAAAATGCAAATCTGCATTTCTCCTCTCCGGATACGGAGAGATGAAACGCATATTCAAGATTCACCATTAGTGCATTGTGGATGTCGACATTTGCCGGTGTAAGTGAGAAATGAGGATATCTAGCAAATATTTCGGACATACACCAAGCGACTACGTGAATGTTGACATTCACCAGCGAATGTCGACATTCTCCAGATTTCGGACTTTCACGATAACATATATATAAAAATAGATATATAAGTTAATGCCATTATCCTATAAAATTTATAGGATACATTTTTACA
>JAPDSC010122678.1:25477-62413 GCA_026290005.1 Latrodectus geometricus | reverse complement strand
GTAACAGATATTTCTGTGGTTGATTGTTAATGAGTTAAGATTTATTACATATGAAGCACAAATTTACGGCTCTTTTGAATAGAATGATTGAATGCGTTTCAGGTTACTACGAAGACTGTATAAAAAGACAAATGAATTAAGGTATAATAATCACTGAGTTATATCGTATTGAAAATTCACTAATTATGTGCTTATGCAGTTAAATAATGGAATAAGGTACATTAGTTAAATATACACTAGGTTTATTTACAGCGTTATTTCTTGTTGAATATATACTAAGTATTCTTGGATGTTATCTTCTAAATTGTATTTCTCTAATAATAGTTTAAACTATATTTTACAGATGATCATGAAGGTGAAATAAAATGTTAAATTAAGAAATTTAAATTATTTGTATTCTATTATTTTATTATATTATTATTTTCTGTAAATTATGAAATTTTATTTCTCTGAAATCAGTTTCAAGTAAAATTTTGAAAAGATTTTACTTAAATTTTACCTTTAATTTAAGTGAACTATTTTAATTTAAGTATTGGGTTATTTCCAAAGAAAGCTTAAAGCACTAAAGAAGAAAGTCACAAGTCATTTATATTATATGAAAAGTTGTTGTTGTTTGATGGATGGTGTTTTAGACTTTTAGCAGTAAGGGAGGCTATTGTCTCCAATTTTTATAAATTTTAATTTATTACCAAAATAATTCGCAAAAAACTGGAATTTCAAAAAATTTATATTAGTTCAGTTATGTACGATTATTGCTGTCGTTTTATTAAAGCTGATTATTTATCCTGTATATTTTCTATTATATCATTGTAGTTGTAGATGTAAAAAAGCATAGCCTGTTTCACCAATTTTTTAGGCATTTGAATGTTTGAGGCGTTTCCGTAGAATTATTTCTACGAAAACACTTCAAATACTCCGGCATGGTCCAAAGAAATTTGCCTCTTATTCAATCACTGAATTTTCTTCCTGATTAGCAGTTTTGTTTATATTAATATTGTGGACTGAAATTTATTCTTTATAAGAAAATAGAATTCTGTTGCTTGATTTTCAAATGTGTTTCTTAACAAAAACATAACTTTAAAAGATCTTGTTTTCATCCCGCGTAGTTGACAGACTAACTTTCAAAGGCCGTTATAAGACTTTTTTAGCTTCATTCCTTTAAATAACCATCTTGGAAAACTATTCTTTTCAGATTTTTAAAATTTTTCTATCAAATGTAATATGATCGACATTCTTAAGTGACTGTCCTTGAAAGATAATTCAGTTTTGGATTTAACATTTGCAGATTTGGTTAAACTTTAACATTTAAATAATACATAAAATTAAAATATAATTTAAAATAAAATAATAAATATACTATAAAATAGAAATAAATCTAAATTTATTAAAAGATTTATAATCAAAGTAAAGTTTTCCAGTCTAATTTATTTTTAGCATCTGATGAAAATAGTTAAAAATTTTATATTAATAAAAAATTAAATAAATTGACATTTAAAAAAAAACGTTTTTTAATTTCATTTTTATTCTATATTAAAAAAAGAACATTAAACTGCAGCAATAATTCTTAAATTTATTAAAATATTAGAAGTTACTAATTCCACCATAGTCTTTGAAGACAATTTAGAATGTAAGAAATAAAAGACTACAAATGCAAAATTTTAAAAGGTGTGATGATCTACTAATTAAGGTAGTTTTTAATTTACCTGACATTTCAAGAAGCAGTTAGGTCAAAGACTCCTTAAGTCGCTTTTGCTGTATTTGGTTTTTTTAGTAATACATCACTTGTGGATATTTTTATAAATTAACACATAAGGATGTTTTGTAAAAAATTTATTTATTGATTTTTAAAAAGAATTTTTTTAGAAAAACAAAATAATTATATTAGTCTATTTTAATTTTTAGGTAATTTTTATTGAAAAATAAAAGTTGTTGTTACACACAAAAAGAACCGAATCCATTAACATCTGGCCACTTGCAAACACATTAAAATTACAACAAAAGAAAAAAAAGTAAAATCCCACACAAATCAATTAAAACTCTAAAATTTCAAAAGGTTAAAAAAAGATTAAAATTTCAAAGTTTAAAATGCTAAAGAAGGAGCATGTAAGAGGTCAAGACATGCGATCCCTCGCCATCTAATATAACTTGTAAACATCGCCATTCTGTTGAAGAGTAGGGTTCTGGCCCGGGTAGACGAGTAGATGTTCCCTGTTCATATTGTCTACCTTACAGGTAGGGCAAAGACTACTGGTCAAGATGCCAATTTTCTTAAGGGGTTCAGCTAGGCAGTCATGATCAGTGCTCAATCTAAAATTGATCATGGCCTCCTTCGTGGTCTGTGACCGAATTTTCTCCAATCATTTTTAATATTTATCCATAGTTTGTCTCTGGATTTGTAAGACAGGTCCCTATTATAGTTTAGGATGATTCGCTCTCTTATACGTCTTTTTAGAGAATCCAATGGAATAATATTTGTTTCAATATGTGTTTTAGTGTCTTTCTTGTTCAAACGGTCCGCTCTTTCATTGCCATATATGTCCACATGCACATAAAACTTAAAAACTAAACCTTACTATTTTCATTTGTAAGTACTTTTTTAGTTTATACTATGTAAAAAAAATTATTTTCAATAAAATTTTTGTCTTTTTGAGACTTGACAAATATATCTTCTTTGAAATATATTTTCCTTTTAATTTTATTTAAATTTAATTGATTTTTATGACTTTTTGACACATATAATTAATGGAAATTGAATAAAAAGTACCATTTACTTCAATTATTAAGATTTTAAACAAGGAAAACTGCATTTTAGCAACTCATACAATACGCGCTTATTTATCATTCTAACTGAAACTAAATTTAAACTTTTGGGTTCCCTAAAATCAGAATTGTTAAGAAAATAAAATTAAAAACATAAAACTAAAAAAAAAATTAAAAAATGTTTTATTTCTGATTAAAATATCCCTAGTATTCTTGCATAATTATTTTTTAATAGTTATTCAAGTTTTATTGTTTATGAATGAGATATTATATATTCGTTAGACTTTTTTCAAAACTTTGCAAATATTTTTTATGAATGATAATAATTTAAAAAGTAAAAAGTTGAATCAGTTCGAAAACTAATTTTTATAGATTAAAAGACATTTATTATTTTATTGCTGGTATATTTTACATAAGGAATTGATATTCTTTTTCATTTTAGACATAATACATTTTTACAAAGAATACTTGCCAGCATTGCTATAACTCGTCGTGTTGCAGATATGGATATAAAATCACTGTGAATGCATTTTATGTACATAAAATCACTGGTTAACCTTACTCGCAGATATTGCCAAAAAATTAATGCCAAATACATTTCACTGATTTATTAGAAATGACAGTAGTTACATAATTATAAGGTAGAAGAACATTAATTAATACAAATATTTATCTGATACAAATAGAAGAAAAACTACAAATTGCATTCACCTATCTTAGAAAATTTTTAAAGACAATACAGTAGTTAAGGTATAATTGTAACGATATTATGAAAAAATAGAAAGAAATTTCTAAAAAGTCTAAGGTATATAAACTAGTTAAACAGTTGCTAAAATATTAAAATGTATACATACATATATATATATATATATATATATATATATATATATATAAATGGAGAATGTTACTTAAAACATTACGTTTCAAATTCAAAGGATTATATTCTACAAAGAATGAATTTCTTATTCCTACTATAAGTCTTGTAGTATTTAACATAAAGCTGGTAAAACATAATTTAATGGACAAAAAATGCCCAAAAATAAATGTCGCACATTATGAAAATCCAGACAGCCAAATGCAACAATGATTGCTGTCTGGGGACATTTTTATTTTATAAAGGTGAAAAGAGAAAAACAAACATTTCAAAGATTTGCTTATACCTATATTGTACCTTAAGTGGAAATTTCACGTTTGGATTAATGCAGCTAGACCTGAACTTTAAACAAAAGAAGGAAGAAAAAAATGTTGGCTTTCCTTTCAGTTAATCTTTTGAAAACATTTCCATTGAAATCACATTTTTCTTTTCGTTCTCACGAAGAAAGTTTTCTATTATTTTCAGGGGATAAAGTTTTAGTAATTAAAGAGAATATAACTAAAATAAAAATTTATTTCTTTGTTTTATTCATACTGAAAATAAATTTTATATATTTGTTAAGTGCATGTGCTTTGAATTTATATATTATTTATTAGCATTATCTAAACCAATGAATTAATTACATTATATTTGTCTTTTTTGTTAAAAGTTATTAAATTGTTTAAACATTTTAAAAATTTAATAAATGTTACATCAAATGAAAATGTTTTAATATTAAAAAAAGAAAATGATTTTCTAATGTATTTGCGATTTTTTGAGAATTAATTGTGATTTTAAAAAAATAAATATTTGAAAACTTATTTTAACTTTAATCATTTTAACTAAGTAATATACTTATATGCATTGTATTATTAATTTTAGAAAAGAAATTTTCTTTAACAAGAAATTAAAAACAATTTATTTATGAATTTTTATTTTTAAATTAAAACGTTAAAATTCTTTATGAAATTCTTTTCCTTGTAATCCTTATACCTATTTAATGTCACATTTTAAAATTATTTAATTAATAATACTAGAATTAAGTATTGTATTCTCTGCACAAGTACTTGCTTTTTCTAATAGTTGAGACTCATAATTTTTTTTAGCAGAATTAATATTATGGTAAGGCTAGAAAATTTGAAATTTTTGTGAGATGCTAGTCAAGGTAACATTTGGCCAAATAGTTTTCAAAAATACGAAATGCAATGCATTTAAACCTGATTTTTATTCGGCAAGAAATCATATTATTAGTTTGATTAAAACGAACACAATCATTTTGTGCAAGAATCAATTATTTTCACTCAATAAATGAACAAAAATTCTTTAACTTGAATGTTTTCAGTGAAATTATCTTAAATACAGAAATAGGTAAATTGATGTAATGTAGTCTTTTTTTAAGCTTTAGGAAGCATATATGTATTAAAGAATTTACACAAAAGCTCTTGTTATTCAATTGAACTTTCATTTTAAATTAGAAACTTTTGTTATAATAATGAAGGGTATTATATTCTTTAATGTTGTCATTATAATCTTTACTATTCCTGTTAAATACATTTTTCGCTATCAACACTGAAATAGTTATATAGTATGTTAATAAAGATAATGACATTTTATTGATTTGTATAATATTTATGAAATTTATTTGATGAGAAAAAATTAGCTCTTAATTAATTGTTAATGTGTTATATTAATTAACTCTGAATTATTGTTAGTGAATGAGTGCATGTGTGTGTGTAACTAATTATCAATTAATAAGGTTACAGTCAAAATTTTTATTTAATAGGAGTTAAGAAAACACTTTATTATTTTATGTATATAAAACATTAATAAATAACAATTTAAGGATATAAAACTAGTAAAAATAATTTATCGTTTATTAGTAAAAATAATTTATCAAAATATACTCTAAAAGTTAAAAAAAAATCCATAGATTATTTTAATATTGAATATTTTTCAATTGCATAAATTTATTAGAAATTTTAACTGTAAACGGTGTTGATAACAAGGTAAATATTAAATCTAATGTAAATATATTTTTCCAGTTTTTATATATTAATTTAAAGACCTATGAAATTTCCATGGGAAAGATTTTGAAAATTGAAGTTTAGCTAGAGTAACAGTTACACAATGATTTAGATTCATGAATTATTTAAAAAAAATAGCAAATAAATAAAATATACTATTTTAACTTAATAAATGCTTAAGTTCTCTTGTTTGGCAGCTGTATTCACACATTTTTTTAATGCAGACATTAAATTCCCGTAATTTTCATTCCCGTAATCTTATTGATTTTTTCGTGTGTCTTAAAACACAGTATCTTAATGATGGTTTCGTGTGTACAATAAATTCTCAATTTATTAAATTACTCAATCAAATGTTTTAAATTCAAAGTAGTTTATGTTTTTCTCACATTACAAGATCACAGTAATTTATACTATCTACAAACAAACTTACACTGGACTAAAAAGATATTCATATTTGTCTTCTGGGTCTTTTATGGATGTATCGGATTTTTATGTATTAGTACTGTATATGGTATGAATGGTATGTATATGGTTAGATGTATGGGACTTTTATGGATTAGATCAATAGATCTATAAAGTCAACAGATCTATTGATCTAATCTGATTCCGTCAGATCAGATGGGAAATTAGAAACAACAACAACAACCACAAAGAAATTTTAATTGAATTACAAAAGCAGTTTATCATGCTGTGAAGTCCTTTAAAGGAAATTACTTTGAGGTGAATCTTTCTGTTATTCATTACAATGTGGGAAACATTTCTTTCTTACACTTGTTGCGTGCCTCTAAATAATCTTTGCCTTCTTATTATTAATGGAAAAAAACTGCTTATAAATCAAAAATTGAGAACCGCCGGAAAAATATGGAAACCAACAGCAATCGTTTATTAAGGCAGACTAATTCACATCTAGTAAATGTCGCTCTACATAATTCATGAGCAGGGGCGTTTGACACGGAATCAGCCCCAGCAAACAACTTTACTAAAGAGGAAAGGTACAGTAAAACTCCCGCAGCAGACAGTTCTTATGCAAGTCAAAATTTTAATGGAGAAAGAAAATAAGAATAAAGAAGATGAAAATACTTTTTGTGTAAGGTGAATTCTTTCTTTGTTTTGTCTAACTTTTTTTTCTTTAATCTTTTACAACGAGTCCGGAATTTTAAAACACTTTTAGGAGGATACTAAATAAGGTTGTGAATATAAAGCGAATAATATGTAATAAGAGGGTTTGGATTCATAAATATTTCATAACGTTTTTGTTATGTCAAGGGTTAATAAATTGCAATTCATTTCCTATTTTTTACCACGCAGAGATTCTACAATGCACGCAGAGATTGCTTTTTATATCTTGTGACTCCAGAGAAGATTACTTGTTTAGAATGCGTATTTCTCTATTATGTATAGAGAACTGAAATGTAAAGTTGCCAACATGATTTTTTGGTTTTTAATGTTTTTATTTTATGGCTCAATTTTTTATTAAATATATTTTACGATTCCTTGGAGCCCTGCTTAAAATGGAAATTTAATTTTATGAAATTTTACTCAAGATCTATTATTTTAAGCAGCATAGATTAGCTTTTTTTAAAAGTCTTTTAAAAATTAAGTTGATAATATATGTTTGGCATTCTTTTTTATCACAAGCTCCCTTGCGATTCCTAATAAAGTACGTTTATTTGTGATTAAAAACATATATTTGTGAAAATAACAATGAAGTTTAAAAAACTAAAAAGCCTTAAACTTAGGAGTATATGCAGATTTTCTATAAAGTATAAATATAGATTTTTAAATGAATCTACTAATTTTCCTGTTATATGAAAAGAATACCTTAAATTTAAAAATGATTCTTTCTTTTTTATACAAATTAAAATAGATTAAATGGAAAAATGGTTTGTTTCTTTCTAATATGATCAATGATATTTATGTACCAGTAATTACAATAAAATTCTAGATGAATTAGATAAAATTAACATTTTACAACTATAAGAAATGGTATTTTCTTACAATTTAGAATGATTATTATTACATTAAAAATTATTCTGAAATGAAAATATAATTATTATTTGTGTTAGTTAAGAATCTCAGAAATATATTTAAGAACAATTATTTGTTATAAAATATAAAATAGTTACGATCTCTGATATATATTTAATCAGTACATCATAAACAAAATTATAGTTATCAATTATAAGATTGGAAAATTATACAACGAACACAAATCCCGAATATTTCGCTTAAAATATAACTTAAGAATTATAAAGCTTATATAGATAAAGAAGATAAATGCCTTGTTGATGCATTGTTATTTTCTTGATAATATATATTTGCTTATAATATTAGTAACTTTTAAACATTATAATTTCAGGTGTGAATAAAATAAGATTTGTTTAAGGAAACAAAAAATTCACATTGTTGGCACAAATATAATGTTTAACTAACTTAAAATTATATGAAAAAAGGATTTAATCAGTGTTTGTAATACAATTTAAAAATCATTTGTTAGGCATGTAAAGCAATATCGAAAATTGAATATATTCTTTTTCTTAAAATAATTATTTAAAGCTTTAATAACTTTATTTCAGACTGTAATACAGGCAAAGCTAAAGTTTTTATTTTGTAGCGTTATAACTAAGTTAAATTTCTTCTGAAATTTTGTTTGCTCGATAAGATGTAAGAAGAACAACAAATAATAAATAATAAACGAATATAGTTAATTTAAAGTAAAATATATAACCTTATCCGGATGGCTCAAAAGTGTTAAATAAAAATATTAAACCCATATTCCAAAAAAAAAAAAAAAATTCAAATACAGATTTATACTGGAAGATGGGAAACAATGAGTTAATAAGATAATCAAGTTTGAAAATGAGATTTCGTTATTAACGCAGATTTACAAGCAAAATCATTTTGACTACGTAGTTTTGAAATTGTAACCATAAATTATTGCAACTTAGAGAGCTCTCTTCAAATTATATTTCATGTAATCTAACAAAACTAATGTGCGACAAATCTAATTTTACTCAAGAGAATTATTTATAAGCTATTTTCTATATAATGTAACTCAATAGTTTCGAAAGATTAATTATAAACTAATTCTCTGATATAAATAATTTGGGAAATTCAGATTGATAAAACAACCAAATCTTGTTATTAATATTATATATTTATTATGGTGCTCAGATATAGACAAATGCTACTCATGCAAGTAAGCTAGTCAAGAATTTTTGATAGCAGTATGCTATATTAATATATGCTATTCGCATTCACCTTAGCCTCATAGTAGAATAGCTCTCATACGAGGTAGTATAAGCTCATAAATCTTAAGAATGAATCTAACCAATTTTGAACAACATAAAGTGTATGTTACATTTCTATTTGGTTGTTTCATTGTGGATGTTACATTTCTATTCCAAATACTTGGAAGTTTATCAGGTTTTCTTGTGACATGTGAATATGCTGTAAAATTGAAATAAATATTAAATATCTTCAATGACATATAATTTCCAGGAAGAAAATTATAGGACTGAATTTCATAAAGCGTTACAGCTTCAGTCAAGTCCTAGGTTGTCTCCTGTGAACATTCTTCACAGTAAAGAACATTTGCTTTATGTATATAAAATAAGAAACGCCATTTTAATAAATGATCATTTCTATTTTACAGCCCACTACTATTTAACCATTATAAAAATTATTTTTTCTTTATAATTTGAATATTCTAAAAAAATTTATTTAACAATATTAAATAAAAAAAAGCATATCATTTTAGTTGTTATCTAGCTGTAAAGTCATAAAATTATTTTTCTTCTTACAAATTCAAATGCAGTATTAGTTTATACGCTGTCAAAAACTTAGCTGAGAATGTTTGATGAGAACTAAACAATAAAATATTTCTATAAAAAAGGACATTTCAGTTTATAAATGCTGTTGAACATAATTCCTGCTTGAAATAAAAGTCCAATTTCCTTTTAAGCATTCTTAACACAAAATATTTACATTGTACCATCACTATTGCATTGTCAACAGTTTTTTATTGTGAAAACAGAAACTGTACAATAATAAATCTATTTTTGATCACAATGGCTAAATAGCCATAAAAGAATTACAAATATAATAGAAGTGAAAAAGTTGTAAGGTCATAGACAGGATGACAAGAACAAATGCAGGCGAGCAATTGTTTTAGATGTAACTTCGCTATGCAAACTTCTAGCTCTGAGCAAACGTCGAATTAATATTCAAAAGAAAAAAAATCAACAGATGGATAAATAAGGAGAATTGCGGATTTTATCAGTTAAGGTCAAAAGCAAAACTGGAAAAAATACGGATGTAAACGCAATTGATTGTGGCCTAATTGGCGATGACCAATGAATGGGTCATTTCAGTCCGTTCAACCTGCAATCGCATACCGTCAGTACGTTGATTCTAGTAAATCTGTCTTTTATAATATTTTCTTCTCAATATGGTATAAAAATGTCTTTGATGACTGCAAAAGATAAACGGAACAATTAGCTTAAACAAGAAATGGACAATAAAGATATAAAAATTGGGTCTGTTTTTATGAATAGACTCTTATTAGTCTATATCAATGAGATAAATTATGTGTACAACGTAAACTACAAAAGACGATTAATCTTTTATCGTTCTTTTATCTTTTATGGTGTGCTATATCATTACAACCCCACTCAAGATAATACTCATTTTATAATGTGTAAAATATTTCCGTAAATTTATTTTGATGTAATATTTTTATTATAAACTTTTCTATTTTGTAGTTTCTACATCTAAATATTTTTAAATGTTTCTGTTGATATTCTATTATATTTAATATTCATAATATCTAATTCCTAAAAACTTTTAATATAGATTAATTTCTGAAATTTTATGGTTAATCTTCAAATAATAATACTTTTGTTTAAAGAATTATTTGCAATGGTCAAATACATATAATATATAAAATTATAATTGATTGGAAATTAATATATTTATAATTAATTATTTCCTGGATGAGTAACCTAACTGAAAAAAATGCTTTGTATATAATTACTTCCCTTGATGAGTTTCAATTAGGTAATCCAGGGAAGCAATTATATTAAAAGCATTTTTTTTCATTTATTTACTTGAAATTTTACTAAAATGTGCTTGAAATTCTTAGAACTAAGAATTTTCAGTTGAACAAGAATTTTCCCTCATTGTTATTTTACAATGTATTAAAATAAAGAAAATATTGAATATTCTAAAATTAATTATTGGATAAATATATAGAATAAACTAAATTGTTCTGTACATATAAATTATATGAAACACTTAAAAGAACAGAACAGTTATTTAAGAAGAATCGATCATGTAAATTTTATAAATCAATAATCCAAATAATATATATCGGATAATATAATATCACTGAGACATTTTAAGGTTTAAACTTTAAAAGTTTCTCTCAGTTAATTCTCAAGTCAAGAGAAAATTTATTTAACGATAATTATTCCCAAGATTATAATTAATTACAAAATCCAGTTATCTGATTACTTATTTAATTGTACATACTAATTAGTGATCAAGTCTCATTTTAGAGCTTAATACTCATTAGGGATGAAACTTTAATTAAGTGTATGAAGAAAGGATTTTGAATAAAATACATTTAAAGATTAATATCTAATTAATGCGATATTCAGTTCCGAATTGGACAATAAATTGATTAATCGAGTACAATAGAAGTTTGATATAGAAATATTGACTCAGTATCTACCTTTCGGGAATTCACTTTGAAATTAAAATGTCACTTTATATTCAAAGATGTTCTGCACATATTGTCTTAAATCTCCCATATAAGATGAGAATTGTTCAGAATAAGAATTGTTGTGTAATTTAAAGAATGAGCGCTCCCGTATTTAAATTTTGACATATAGCATTTGCATGTAATGTAAAATGCTAAGTTTAATTTAAAATAATATTACTTTTTTAAATTAATAATATTACTTTTTATTACTGAATTATATTATTAATTTTTATTATCAATTTTATTTTATTTTTAATTTTTAATTTTTTAATTAATTTTTATTTAACTAATAAATTTTGTTTAATATTAAATAATTTTAAATTAATTTTTAATTTTATTATTAATTTTTATTATTGAAAAAATAATATCATTATAATAAAAAAAATATTACTTTTTTATTATAATCATATTATTTTTTCAAATCACATTTATGATTTGAAAAAAAAAAACCCAAACTCCATCTTATTAATTTTTTAAACATTTAACATAGCAAGTTTTAAATTTAGCCTATGCGAATATTTCCATCTAAAAAGGGAAATAATTAACCATAAAATTATTTAACATTTCTTATAATTTCAAACTTTTATATCCGAAAATTGAACTAATTTTATGGAGTAAACATTTAAAACGTAGTTTCAAATATTTATGATTTTGTAATTAACATTTTCTAATATGTTTACGAATTTCAGATTCCTCGGTATCAATAATTTTTAAAATCGAAAATATTTTTGTTACTTATACTTTGAGAATAATATTTTGGAAATTATAGATTGTTTTATAATCAGAGTAATGTCATTCCTTTCAAAGTCAAATGCACAAATATTAACAAAGATATATTCATAAGCAAATAATTTTTGCCGATGAAGATATTTTGAAATGAAGTAGTTGAAAGTTTTAGACTAAACAACTGCCATTTATGACACGCCTACATTGTAAGCTTCTTCCAGATGAATCCGCGCTATCTGTGTTGTAGTCGTTAAGCCTTTCTTAAAAACAATTGAGTGTTTTGAGAAACATTTCTACATCTTTGACGCCTCCATTCAAATCATTACAATATCACTTTGAAGGAGATTTGTTTCAATATCAAAATTCAGAGAAAAGTATTCATCTGATTCTAAAAGTGTTTGGAGTAACTTATAAAAGGTATTTATTTTGAAATGTTTGTATAATATTTTGAGATTAAAGCATTCATTTGAAATTATTTGAACTTGAAAATATCTTTAGAATAATTTATGTATTTACTAAAGTTTATCGTTCACTTTTAAAGACATCTTAAACATGTCAATAATAGGAACATTCGAAGATATTTTTAGACATAAATAACAATTTCCTATTCTGTGTCTTAAATTTAAAAGACAACTACTGAAGAATTCTTCGTTCAAATTAAGAATATATCACAAACATATAACTAAGAAATCTTGAAATACACAAACAATGAGTATTGTAAATAAAATATTCTGGGTTTTGTTTCTAAAAATTATACAAAAGTATTTTACACTTGAAATAATAAATGGAAATTTGAAGTTTTAAATTATCAATTCATTTTTTCGCAGAGAACAAAATGTTTGAAAAATAATTTTTCTGTTTTGAAAATACCTATTCAGAACTTTTGTGATGTGAAATACTTAGTAATATATTTTTCTTAACTAGAATAAGTTTTGTCCAAACATATAATTCGACTCATGAAATGTATAAGAAACTAGTATAAATATAATATATGGAACTAATAAATATAGATGATATAGTTTTCAGGAGAAGCAACTCATTTTGGTAAAAGAAATTTGATTTGTTTACTTCTTTGTGACAAAGTATATTATATAACAGTGTCTTTTATTTCGTGTAAGATATATGACATGCCAAATATTTTATCTTTATATACGAATGGCATGATACCATTGATAGTTTATAATTTCTCAATAATTAAATATATATATATATATATATATATATATAAAATATATAAATATATGTATGTACTTTTCAACATGTCATTGACATGCCAACATTTCACTATTATTAAGAATAAGTAACATTTTTAAAAGAAAATTCGTTTTGTAAAATGGATTCACTCTAATGGTTTTATATGATTTAAAATACAAACGTTTAAGTGAAAAAAATGTAATACAACAAAAATGAATTACGTTTGTTTTATTTTAATTTACATATTTATATATAAAATTCTAATTTATGTATTTTTGAAAAACTAAATGTAGTTCCGATGCAGTTTCAAAAGTATACACTATAAATCCGCATATCATTCTAAAACAAAGCTCTACACAAGACTTAAAAAAATCAATTTGTATCTAGTTTATAGTTTGTTATGTATAGAGATATATTATTTCTAAAAATATATATTTGTGATCATTTCACAATCAAGACTATTAATTATTTTTATTTATTGAAGTAATAAAAAGAAGAATAGAAATTTATACAGGAATTTACATTTTATAATGTAACTATAGAAAGGAAGCATTAATTAATCAACATTTTATTTGAATTTAAGATATGATTATGAAGCCCTTGACAAACTACTGATTATTCAAGAAATATGCAGCTGTCAATTTACTACATTTAAGAAATTTAATACAACTTCGTCTTATTGAAAATGTAACACTTGTGAAATGTAACACAAAATGTCAACTGTAAAATTAATTTCTAAGTACTTTTGAAAAATTAAAGCACACAAAATTATATAAATTTATAAATGAACTTTTGAATGATACAGACAGGTGTTGAAAGATTGTGTAATATGTTTCAATGATGTAACAATATGTATTATAATTAATTCATTTTTAAACTTTTATTTAATTATAGTTATAAATTAACCATACATATATTTAATTTATGTTCTTTTCTGATAATATGCTTAATACATAATATATGTATTATAATAATCTTAAACTTGTTGACATGGACTTAACATAAATGATTTTCATGATTTCACCCAAAGTTCTCTGAATTATTATTTGCGTCTTTATGTTATTTTATGCTAGTGGTATTGAATGGCTAATCTGTAATATAGACATCTTCTAAAGACAAATCATTTTTATGTAGTGGAACATCGAATATATTTTTCTCAATTTTATGCTTTTACAATTTGCATTTTGTAACAGCACCTTTCTGTTTCATTCCTAACCATTTGCTTCGATAAAATATATTATTTTGTTGATGAAGTCCATCATTTGACTCTTCTTCAAATATTTTTTCTGGTTTTTATATGAAAATATTTCTAGAAACAAAATTCCTCACAAAAATATTCCGAAATTTTCTTCTGCATGAAGCATTTAGTAAATGCCATTTTAGGAAAGTTTATTCCTCATGGTCATTTTAATCTTACTTAAATTTGATTATTCTAGTTTTTTTGCAGGTTTTCTTTCTAAATTTTAAGGTAATTATTATTTAAATAAGTGCTTAAAATTAATAATCCGAGATACTTCAAGCTTTCCAATCAACATTATATTTATGATTTATTATCTTTACTTTAGATTTTGATTAATGTTAAATAATATTTATTGCAAATAACATTATATGATTTCAATAAATACACATTTTTTAATCTATATTTATATCATCTGCATTACTAAATCTAATAATTATGATTTAGTTTATGTATTTTTAACAGTATTTTCTTTATATTAACAGTATTTTCTTCAGTCTTCATTGCTCTGCTAAAGAAAGAGATAGATCCATATGTATATAAGATGGTGAAAAAATGAAATTTACTTTTCCTTTAGCTTATATTTATTATATAGAATTAATTTAATTAATAAATTGTTTACCTTAATTATGTATTTTGATGGTACATTGTAGAATAATAGATATTTGGGCATAAGATTAACATTAATTAATATATTGAAAGAATAAAAATAGCAATTAAAATGAAATACCAACATTGTATGCAACAATTTGAGATTGGATTATTCTTGTTGAATGTTTGAGAATAACACATATAAGAACTCAAAAAATTAATGATTATATATATTGATGAAGATTGATTTTTTTCAGATTGAATGATACTTTTAATGTGACTAAATAAAAGCTTTCAATAAACTAAGAATATATTTGCTAAATAAAATGTATCTATAAATTGTTGAAGGAGCTTAAATGTAAGATTCAAATGAATTAAATTCACCTGCTTTACTTATTATTTAACAGCAATATATTACTTAAGTTGTGTACTAGTAGGAAACCGTATCTTGTTTGAAGAAAATTGTGAATTCAATAACTGACTAAGTTAGAAATGGTTGTATTGCATATTAAAATTTCCTGATGGGTCAAAGTTCCTTTATTGATGTGTAACGGTGACTTTGATATTTTGATCGTAATTTAAATTATATAAAGTAATTGGTTGTGTTTTAAGCTTATATCGACAGAAATTAAGTAATTGAAAACATATTTCACCTAATTAACTTACGTTATAGTTAGGTCAACCATTCAAACAAAAAATCACATAGTGAAAGATAGATTATCCTTCATAATATCAATATTATTTTAAACCCTAATACCAAATTATTTTAAAGCCTCTCATTTTTTTATCTAGAATATCATGTATCTCAGTTTGAGATTTATTAGAAGAATATTGAGTGTAATTATAAACTAGTTATTGCACCATAACTACAGTAGGAACAATAGTTCATACATAGCAAGTAATAAATTATTTAATGGTTAAAAATCGTATAATATATGAAGTCAAATATTTTAATCTTATCAAAAATCTAATCAATTTTATCAATCCAATGATCCTATAATAAACAGTGTGGAAAAATAAGATTATTTAAATAAAAACAATTATCTATCCAGACTGTTAACTAAACATTATATTTACCTCATGGTAAGAAATTTCATTATTTTAGATATTTTATAAATTTTGTTGATATTTTTATCAAGTTTAATATAATTTGAAATTATATAGTCATTAATATAATTTCAAAGGGAGCACTCAATCATTTTAGATCAATTGGAGGCAACTTACGTCTGTGCTTCCGATCATATTTACATACATTTCCTCTACGAGCCAAACTTTTAAATTTCAAGTGTCACTAATTGAAAATATTTTTAGTTAGACAATTGTCTGAAATATAGATACTTTGTGTTAAAATACGAACATTTTGCATGAGTTACATATAATTATTACTTATACAGTCACATCATCGACTGTCAAGCCATTATTGCCTCTCTTCCTCGACTTGGAGAACGACCACAAAACAATGTTAATGGCCACCAGGCTCCCGAATTGCCGGACCTAGTTGTCAATGCCTTTGGCTCTATATAAGCTTCACTAACTTGGACATGACAGCAACAACATTAACTTATACAGAATGTTTGTGACTTCCTAATAATACTTTTTTATTTTCCTAAAAAAAGAAAAGTATATGTACAACGATTTTTCTTACAACATAATTAGAAAAATGAAGTAATACATATTAAGAAAAATGAAGAATAAGAAGATTGATATTATTTATTGGAATTTCCGTAATAAGATAAATTAAGAATATTTATCCTATATTGATGATACTAAATATCAATTTAGGATGAAATGAAAATGATTGCTATTAGGAACATTTTATAAAATTACTATTAAATTGTATACTCAAGTCTTCCATTTTAAATTACATAATTTGTATTCTTAAACTCTGTGATTGCAAATGCTTTTAAATACTTACATTTTCCAGTTTCAAAGCAACCATTTTTTTAACTCTCTAATAAAAATAGTTTACATTAGAAACATTTTTGCTTGATTTATATAAATTAAATAGCAACCTCCATCAAAATATGCCAAAAGTTTAATTATAGTTAAAAACCCATGCTTATAATTTTTATGTTTTGCATGAAAGAAAATCTCAATATTTGCACATTGCATCCGTATTTAACAGAGATTTCTATTTTCATCTGCTAATATCAAGAATGAAAAATTTTGTTGATAGAAGTTTGAAATTTTGAATATTGGACTTGAATATCAAAAACATTTCAGATAGAAAATAAGTTTTTTGTGTATTTAAACTTGAAGTACTTTGAATTTTCATTTATTTCAATACATATATATTTAGAATTTCCTATCTTAAAAAATATATTTTCTTAAAATGTATGAAAACTGAACGAAATAGTTCAGTTTCAAATATTTGCTTTGCATTTAATTCTTATAATGTTCCAAAGGAAAACCAACTAAGAGAAAAAAGAAAATTCTGAACGGAATATTTATGTAAATGCATCCCAGAAAGTCAAATAATGATTGTAGTATTTAACTTTAATTTATTTTAAAACGAAATAAAAAAAAAATATTCTAACCTAGTGTCGTGTAGAAAATTTACTTTTAACGTTTGAATAAGTTGTTGATGTACTTATGCTAATGCAACTCCAAGGACTTTGATGAGATCTGATTCAAGTTGTTTCAGAGGGATTTTGTGCAAACTTTAGTTTGGAATAATTATTTTTGGTGCTATTGTTTCCTAGTGAATAATATCGTAATTGATTGTGTCTACCTATATTTGAATTCGAGGACATATCTTATTCTTATGCGTTTAAACAAATTATTTCGTATCCTTAAAATGAAATTAGGATTAAATTTTAAAAAATATTTATTTATTTATTTATTTTTAATAAAATTACCAATAAATTCAACATTGCTTCAGTTGTTGAGTTAATGTGTGGTAACTAAAAAAAAATCAATGTTTATCGTAATACACTTGATAATATTCTTAATGCATATAAAAAATTTACTTTAGCATCTAAACAGCATTTAATGAACTGTGAATAATATGTATAAGAGCATTACGTACAGAAAAGTAGGTAACTGAATGCTAGTGGTCAGATTTTCAGCTCGTAATTTGTTTCCTAATTACCGGCGTTGCTATTTGTGTTAAATGACCACATTAAGAGGTGGATGTTTTAGGTCGTGGTGGCCTGGTTGTTTAGGGGATTGTTCACGCTACCAAAAGTTTCTGAGTTCGAAACCCAGCTTAGCCGAAGATTTATCGTGTTCATTAATGGTGATTGGGGAACGTAAAATCTGTCGGGTCGAAATGTTCTCCTTGTTCTCATTCCAAATTTATACATCTGGGGGATCCACTTTCGGTCCAAACCAATGCCAGTTGGAGCTAGGCTTTGGTTTCAATCTCTAAATTGGAAGATTCAGATGATGCTGCCATCCATGAGCCAAAAGTCGTATTTCCACCTTCGTATGAGGGTGCTCTATTCAAAAACGGAAGATTTTCTCCCTCAGACTTCATTCGCCTCTAGGCAGGCGCACTTGGCATTGCCAATTGTCATTAGAAACTACAACAAACAAGTGGTAGATGTTTATCAAATTAGAGATTTTGTGGGCTAATACTGACCATATTGAGACAATTTACGTGCAAATTTAAATAGTTAGAAAAATTGACATTCCAATTCATAAAAGCTTTTCAGTTTTATTCTGTTTAAAAAAATTTATTTTGTATCTCTCTCAATAGTTTTTTAATATACATAAACAAAAGTTATTTTACTTTTTTTGCAGTTTAATAATTACTCAATTATTTTGCGTATAACGAAATATATATAATTTTTTAAATTTCACAATTTTCTATATATATATATATAGGAAATTGAGTGAAATTTAAAAAAAATTATTTAAATATGTGTTAGTTTGACAAGAATGTTTTTGTGATATTTTATGGAGTTAATATTCGCTACTATCACCAAAGCAACAAAAATGTATTAAAAGTTTCATTGAAAATATTTAACAAATGAATAAAATTTTATTTATTTACCTTGAAAAACTTTTTATTAACCCACTTCTCTATGGAAAGGAAATTTCATCTATGGAAATGATTTCTAAAATTTCAAATTTTTTTCTCTGATTTTATGTACTATTTGCTTCATTAGAATCTTCCCTTAAAAACCCTTTTCAATATTGGTCAGTTAAAAATTAACATTTTTCTTTTATAAATAATTTTATATTTCATAAACATAAATTTATGCTAACGTAAAAATTATTGTTCAAAATTTTCAAACAATCATCTTACGTTATTTCAAATTAGTTTGCATTTATGATCTCAAATTTTGATTTATTTTTCCCTTTATTATTGATTCTTGAACAGGAAGGTTAATTCATATCAGATATACTGTTTTATGAGGAATCTAAAAGACTATACAATTTCAAGTCCGATTTCATTTTTAACCTGCGAGTTAATTGACTTAAAGGTCGTAGTACTAATCTTTAAGTTGCTAACTCATCTATGGAAACATGAATATATGGATAGAATCCTAAATGCGATAACTTTTTATAAGCATATACATAGGAATTACTAAATCAAACATTTTTTTTGGAGTTTTAAATTTAAATGAAATAAATATTGACTTGAATTAAAGAGAATTTGATCAACGATGATCTTTTAAAATTTCTTAATTGGGTCAACAACTTTGTTTATTTCATTAATCTTTGTTATTTATAATTTTAAAAGTGTAATTTACATTATAAAAAATAAATAGCTGTATTCTAATCATAATTAGGTATATCAATCGTTATTTAAGAAAGTATCAAAATAATATCTATTTGAAAACCAGATATCTGATGAAAGCTTGAAAATCGGCTAATGAAAATTCCACAACAAATTCAGACAAGTAATTTCAAATTACATGCATGTAAATATATCCAATATATCCTTAAGTTTATGTAACTTTAGTATTTAAACTTGACAAATATTTTTTACACCATATCAACTAGTGAAATAATCAAAACTTCCGTTATAATTATTCTTCCCGATTACAGCAATTGATCAAAGATTATGAAAGTACCTGTAGTTGCAAATCTATTATAACCACAGCACATTTGTACATTTGTAGCGATTCTAATAAGTAACAAATGAATCAATTTTCAATTATTTTTGCAGCTATGTTATGAATTTTATAATAATATCTTGTATTTACAGTTACATGGTTATTGAATACTAATTTAGATGTTAGGCATTTATTAGGAAGAATATTTTCCTCTGAACTAATGAACTTCCAGATTAATAATTTCCAATGACTTCATTTGATCTAAGGTAAGCAATTTGTTGAATTGTATAAATATTTGAAGGTTTTGATAAAGTTTTAAATCACATATTTAGCCAGCCTGTCTATATCATGTATGCACGCGAATGTGGAACTTCTAAACGCTAACTAATCTTTTGATCATTCAGCATTTTATTAATTGTGTTATCAATTTTAAAATTTTGATTTTAATTTTATGAAAAATAATATTAAATTTAAATTATTTTTGAATTAAAATATATATAAGGAATGATTTCTCATAAACTTTTACTAAAAGGCAACACAATTGTTCAATATATATTTTATTTAAAATCTACTTACAATTTTATTATTATAAAGTAAATATAGTTATTTATTATTATTAATTTTTTATGTCAAATTATAGCAGGCATTTTAAAGATTAAATTCTGAGTCAGTTAATATTTTATAAATCATAGAGAATATAAGCAAATTTGATGATTTTATTAGTTTGCAAACTTTGAATCATCTATGTCAGATTATATACTTTCTGCATATTCATATTCTTCGGAAAACATCAAGATTATTTTTAAAAAATATTTAAAGTTTTGATATCATACGTATATTTTATATGTGGGACAAAATCCTATAAGAATATAATGAAGTTATAGTTTCTTAATCAAAACAAAATATCAATATTTAGAATATGGGTATTAATAAAAACTTAATGTTCATAAGCAAGAAAGGATTTTATGCAGAATAAACGAAAAACTTTCTTAAGAACATATTTCATCTCCAGGAAATAAAAAAAACATTTCATCAAAACAATGATTATGAATAATGGCATGTGTTATCAATTTTGCGGTTTTTAATTCTGAAGAAACACTGTATGTAAATTGTATTTATTATTCTAGTTCTTTTAAATATAAACAAGTTATGCTACTCAAAGTAAAAGATATTAAAAAAAACAGCTTCATTTTGTTTACTTAAAAACTAATGTATATTATTTCCTAGTACTAAAAAAGATGCAACTTTGATATTTTTTATAAAGATATATTCAACATGAATTGCATAGTCGTCAAATGATTTAAATTTGGTTAAATAAAAAATAGATTTAATTTTTTTTATAACGAATTTTGTGACTGTTGAGGCATTTAATCAAATGTACGTTATATTTTTATTTATTTGTTTTTATATTAAAAAATGTAACTCATTGATTATTATATAAATGCTATTAGTAAATATTTAACATTTTTTATATATATTTATATTATTTCTTACATTAAAATTTTCAAATTATCTATTACCATGATTCCGAAATGCATCAACTGATATGTAATAATGTATTTAAAAATTATCAGACGGATATCTTCAATAATAATGGCAATTATTTTTCACACGTATAATATTTTGAAGAGTGATTTGAATTTTATTAAAATTAATTGATTTTGAATATTTTTAAGACAAATTCACATTAAAATTAATTCAAACATTAATATAATGAACCAGAAAGCGAAATGTTATTTTTTCTTTAATGACTTGAAAAATTTTTGTATAAATTAGTTTCTACTGAGGAAAGATTAATTTTACTTAGGTATTTATCATCTCAGTCTCATTAGTATAATTTGCTAAATCCTATTTAATTATAAAAATAAATTATTATTTACTCTTGTACAAATATCTATTGTTTTAAGTTTTGTTATAATTTTTACAGATTAGATGAGTATCAAATTTTGAATTAAATGATTACTTATTTTTTTAAAAGAAAAATATTTTTTAGTGACTAATTTTATTTTATGTGACTATAAACATTGCATTTTAATACAAAAGGATGAATATATTATATTTTAAATCACTAAGTTTTTTCATTAAGTTCTGTATTGGAAATTTATTTTTACAAAATTCTTTTTTTGTAACGAAGCATCTCTTTGCAATCAGTATACAAGGTCCTGCTGTTAACTTCCAGGACTGACGTAACTGTAGGAGAACGAAAAGCCGGAAGATGGGGCTAATGATTACATATTGAAAAGCGTTTCCTTGCGCATGTGCAGTGCAATTGGTACCACTCTGAATAAAGAAAGTGTTTCTCGTGAAAAGGCGCATTTAAACGTAGCTCTTAAATTCTGTTGTCGAAGTAAAAATGGAGCTAAGAATTAGCTCCAAATTGGGCTAGACAGTTGCGGAAACCTATGAAATGTAAAACAAATTTACAGCAAGGGATCTTTATCCCGATCAAAAACTTTTGAATGACTTAAACGCTTCAAGAACGGGTGCGAAAGTGCCAAAGTTGATCCACACACAAGTCAGCCGCAGTTCGTATGCACGCCGGTAGCAAATGAAAAAGTTCGGGATTTATTGAAATGTGATCGTTGATTGAGTATTCGAGTACTTGCCAATGAAATGAATATGGACAAAGAGTCGGTTCGGCGAATTTTTCGCTAGACCAAGGCAAACGGAAGATATTTTTCAGATTCGTTTCTCACCATTTAAGAGACGAACAAATCAATTGGGATTGTCTACAAGGGGCGAACTTACCTACAACGCTGATGCTGACCCTGCATTCCTGTATAGGATAGACACGGGAGATGAGTCTTGGTGTTATCAATGTAGCTCTGAAACTAAGCATCAAAGCTCCGAATGGTCATCCCCAAGTTCACCAAGGCAGGAAAAATTTCGATTTTAAAAGTTTAAAATCAAGGCCGTGTTAATCATTTTCTCCGATTGCGACGGACTTATTGATCATGAATTTCTTCTTCCTAACATGACTATCAATGGACAGTTCTACACAGAAGTTCTTGACTAACCTCTAAAAAGAATAAGTGAGGCCTCATTTTCAACAGATTGGAAGTTGGCTGCTGCTACACGAAAATGCCCACCCACACATTACGTTAACTGTGAGGCAATTCTTAGCCCAGCAAAATGTCGTTAAGATCAGCAACTACCATCCTCACCAGATCTAGCTCCCACAGACATTTTTTTTTGTTTGTTAAACAGAAAAATTCACTGTATGGAGCAAGATTTCAGAGTGTCGAAGCTACCAAAACTGTAACGTCACTATTAAAGAGTATTTCAAAAGAGAACTTTAAAATTTCTTTCCGAAATTTGTACAGCCGAGCACAGACTTGCATTATAGCTTAGGGGGATTACTTCGAATCATATTAAATGGCTATGTGTTTAATTTTTTTTATTCTGAGTTTTTCATGATTCCTGGAAACTTATAGCCGGACCTTGTACTAAATTTGTTTAAAATAATCTTCACACAACAACCATATTTATATACCATATCAAAAGATGGTACTTAAGGAAACATTGCATTCTTTTCTAATGACTAAAGTCAAAGTGAAACTTGATCAAATACAAATGTTTCTTTTCTTTTATATTACTTTTTAGTATAAAAAATGTTGACTAAAATATAATAATGATTATAATTTCTGATAATACTTATTACAAATAGTATAGTAAACAATAAAAACACTTATAATTTCTTCCTTGACAAATTTCTAGATGTTTCTTGTTCTTGTCATATACAGAGCAATATTTTATGAAGACAAGCATCTTAAGTAACAAGTATACTATAATTCAAAATTTATTTATGGTAAAATATGATGTATAAGCTTTTCTACATCGTATTTATAATTATTTTCCCCATTTTCAACCAATAGCAACAAAGAAATTAGAAATTATCTAAGCAAATGCTTACAATAATATTGTACAAATATTAATAAATGTACAATAAATAACAAATGTAAAAAAATTGAAAGATATTTATTTCCAGTTTTAAAATTGATTGAATAAAATATTGAAATTTAATTTATAATAAATTATTAATTCGAGTTTTTCTTGCAGCAAAAATATGATTATTTACAATATTCTAAATTTATTAAGTATTTTTGAAGTACATAAAGAGATATTTAAATTATAGTATACATGTTTACTTTCACAATCTTTCATTCATATTTTACAATATAATTTATAAATATTTGGAAAAAGTTTAATAAACATATTTATTACGTTGAAGAAATTTTAAGGAAAGTTTTATCATATTTTAAAAGTATATCTTAAAAAAAGCGAAGTTTTTGAACTGCAATATTTCTTTTACTATTTAAATATGAAATATTGCTTACTTATTCCTGTCCTAACGTGTTGCATATTAATTAAGAAATATATTGAAAAAGTTGAAAAAATTGTATTGTTTTTTATCAAAAAAAGTATAATTAAAAATCATATAAAAGAACAAAATATTTTCAAAAATGATACAAAGTATTTAAAAAAATTGTGAGTCATTTCCATTTTTCATTTACAATATGTTAAATTTTAATTAAAAGTATTTCCATTAGTTCTGTTGTTGGATACTAAATAAGAATCCAGAGTTTTAAAGTTATTTCAAGCATAGAAAATTTTAAGTGTGACAGCGACAGCTTTATAAAGGAATGCATGTGCATATATTCTAAAGAAGACGCTACGTTCTCTTTAAGCTAATCCGTATTCCGTTTTTCGCTTCAAGACTTTCATTCAGGTCCATACTCGGGGATATATTCCCCCAAAGACATGCAAATTCTTCTCTTTCATTTACAAGAATATATTCAGAATTAAAAGTCGATCCAACATCTCAGATAGTTTCCCTTGGAAATCCCTGAACACAATACAAGGTAAAACTCTCCGAGGAATGGATCCTTTTCTTAAGGGAAGAAAATGTTTTATGAAATTTTCGATCAAACTTCTGTCTGGAAAGATTGTTACTATTCAAACCTCTGTAGAGTGTTCCCTTAAAAATAATAATGGTTTTTAAGAAGTTTCTTTAAAACAGTTTGAAGTTGCCTTCCGTTTCTGTGTTATAATTAATGCTCTAGAAAACACCATTTACTTTGTATATAGTTTCTCATATTCTCAATACAAGAAAAGATATATGAGCTATATTAAAATAAATTATTATAATCAATGCATTAGAATACGTCTTTAGCTTTGTGTGCACTTTCTCATATTTTAAATTCTTCAAATGCTCTGAGTTACATTTAAATAAAAAGTGTATCAGTATATTGAAAGATATGCAAAATTAATCATATATATCATTCTCATCTGTTGTAATGAAATCTCATTGACTAGAAACCTATAAGAAATCAATAATTATAGTCAACTATGGGATTTTGCATTTTATATTCATGAATAAGTAATGAAGTACATGATAAAAAAGATTCTGCAGAAAATTAATTAAAATGTAAAATATCAATGACTATTTTTCCTGACAAAGTGTATAGGAAAATGATATTAAATCTTTTTCAAATATGCATAAAAGATAACGAATTAAAGATTTAATTCTTAGAATCAAATGATTTTTGCATTAACTTTCTTTTATTAATAGCCATACTTTTCGTGCGTTATTTAAGATAGCTTAATAAGTCAATTTTAATTTTTACTCGCTAATTTTCGTATGAGGTATTTAAATTTTCTATTAAATTTAACTTTAAATTTGTGATTTAATTAATACAAGTTAATCATTTGTTTGAAATATATTATACATTTAATAACATTAATTTAACACTGCAACATTGAATGATCAAGGATATAGATATTTTGTTGCGTATCTTAAAATACTAATGCCTCCCATGAAATAAAATGCTGTCTTAAATACCAGAGGAAGATTATAGAGATGTCATTCTAAAGATAGTAACGAAAAATTCCCATTACAGTTAAACTGGATAACATGCAGAATTTCCGTACACTGCAATATAGTACACTTAAAAGCAAACTCACATATTATAAGTAATGCTAGGCTATTTACAGTCTAACTGAATTCAGATATATCAGGCATTATCTGAAAATACACGGCTGGCCAACAAAATTGCAGCACCAAGAAAGACAAGAGATATCACAACAAAATTAATTTGTAAATAACATGTTGACGAAGTATCAAAGGACTAAATTTATAGACTTCTGTGAAGTATGGTTCCTGTGAAAAATCAGTGGCCAGGGTACCCGCCATTGTTGAAGATGACCGCTGCCACATGTCTCGGCATTGATTCACAGTGACTTTGGATGAGTTCTTGAGATAAAAAAAACAAACCAATCAGCTGCAATAGGTTGCCAAAATTGATCTGGCGTGTTAGCTGGGGATATAATCTGAGTCAATCGTTGAGCAACAATAGACCACAAGTTTTCTATCGACGAAAGATCTGGAGAAAGTGTTCTTCAAGAAAGCAAATCAACCTGCGATTGACGAGGAACACTTAGACAAGGGATGCCACGTGTGGTCAAGCATTATCCTGTTGAAATTTTGCTGTGAGCAAGCCCTGAAGGTAGGGAAGGAGAACTGGCACCAACACCTCGAAGATGTAGAGCTGGCTGTTTGAAGTACCGGTAATGTATACAAGAGGAGTGCAAGAGTGATATTTACTACGACCCCATACCATAATACCCGGTGCCGGACCAGTGTGGTGGTGCATAACGCAGCTGTTCAGCATCCTAGCTCCATGGTGTCTTGTCGCCAGAGTCGAATGTGACCATCGAGCAATGAATGTCTTCCAGACAGACCACTCTACTGTAAACGGCGTAAAATGATACACCCAGACACTGGATCATGCATTACAAATTGAATTTGCTGTGTTATGGTTCGTGATGTGGCTCAGGGATACGTCACTGCCATGCATACAATTTGCCTGTCATCACTTGAGGTGTTGCATTGAGGTGCATGCGATCAAACACGTCGTTTTGTCGTACCTCCTACATCCAACGATAAAATATCGGCATTACAGTTGTTTGGTTTCGTCCAACACGACTACGAATTTCCCTGGAAGATAATCCACAATCTTTGTAGGCTACTATTCTACCTCTGTCGAACTCGGATACTTGATAAAAAAAATTATCTCTGTTTTTTATAAAGCATAGTTGATAGGTTTTTTTTCCCCCTTTCTTTGGAAAAACCACAAGAAAAGATTCGGCAATAAGAAAATCTTAACTGTCGAATTTGAAATCTTTAAAATCTCCAAGCCATAAATAGCACCTTGAAGAGGCGCTAAAGATGTGCGTGATGTGCATCTGCTGAAGTTCTAATCATTTGCATACCTAACCTCCTCTAATGCATGTTGCAAATTTTATGTATTTTGCATGCTCTTTTCACAGTGTTGCATTTACGATGGCCAGTAGTGTAATATAGAGGAATATACCACAAAATTTTAAAGGTAATTAACAACCTCCTCTAATGCATGTTGCAAATTTTATGTATTTTGCATGCTCTTTTCACGGTGTTGCATTTACGATAGCCAGTAGAGGAATATACCACAAAATATATAGAGGAATATACCACAAAGATACGATATAGAGGAATATACCACAAAATTTTAAAGGTAATGCGATGTTAAAGTATATTCTAGGATACGGGATATAAAATCTAATGTTAAACAAAACCACATTGTATCAAGCACAGTATAGTCATGGTGGTATACAATATGAGGCATATAGCTTTTTAACACAGTCATTTTAAACTGTTAATCTTCCATTGTATTGCTGCAAAAACGTATGAAAATAATTCCATTTTCTCTAAAAATAAATATTAGAACTGTAAAATCTATAACATTTACAAGAAAACATTTCTAGTTCTTTAAAAGGACTCTTTTATCTCGCTTGACATAATACTTGATTATAAATGATAATATGATCACCTGGGTGTAGATTTCAGTGTTAGTTATAAAACTGAAATCTTATCTCTAACACTGAATAATCTATGAATTTTTTCACAAAATAATTTTTTAATCTTCTTATAGTTTAATTTTTAATTAATATCATAAAAATATTAATTTTTACAAGTTGATTTCTTTTTTGACTTTCAGTATATAGTTGACATTAAAATTATTTAAGGAATTACAATAATTAAAACTTCTGTAAAGGTAAAATTTTAGATAATAAATTTTGAGATTATTAATACAATAATAATGCTTCAGTGTTAACTACATTTAATTATTTAATTCGTACTCAAAACGTATTTTTTTTTATTTTGATATGCAAGATGTAAATAAAATAAATATCTAATTAATTTCTTTAGAACATCCATTTAATAAAGGTTTTTAATTTGTCATAATATTTAGCATCTGAGCACTGAAAATTTTGCATAACTCATTATAAAATTTTAATGTTATTTTATGATTTAGTATTACAAATAAAATTAAAACTATTACTTGCTTCATCAGTTATAATTATAATAATTTTCGTTCTTTATAAATTTAACATTAATGTTCTTTTTTTTTTTTTGCTTTAAAATTAAAAATTACGATTAACCCTATAAATATTTCCTTCAAATTCATTTATTAATAGATCTCTCCATTAAAAGTTTTTCAGTTGCGTATTTAATATACAGATATTTAGTTTGAGACAAAAAATTTAACATAAAATCCATTAATGGTGTTTTTAATGATTTATAAATTGCTTATAATTTTTAAAGAAATAAAATCATTATCAAAAAAGAGAGTTATATATATGTTGGTATTCTAAATAAATTTTAAGTTTACAGTAATTACAGAATAATAAATAACTATATAAAATTTTGGTGTAAAAGAGTCATTAAAAATTTAGTAAAATTTCTAATAACAAATGTTTTTAATTTCTTTATATATAAGTTGCAATATTTAAGCAGTTATTTATTATTAAGGAATTTTAATGTTTATTAACAATTTATTAGTATTTATCCAGATTTTTAACTTAAATGTTAATGATTAAATAAGTATTATTTTTAAATTATTTATTTTAGTCAATTTTTATATCAAATTAATTTTATTTTAATTAAGAATTCGCTTAATATTTTGCTGCACTGAAAACTTAAGAGATATAAATTTGTAAAATAATTAAGCATTCTTCGGTTTTAAGACATTTTGTTAACTATTTTTATTATAGTAATCATTGCACAATATTGTTTTAAAATCAGTAAAATTACAAAGTTAAAATTTGAAGATTACACTTAAAGTTTCAAATTTGTAAATGAATTCTTTCTCAGTTAATTTATCAAAATTATTAACCTCTGGCAATTTTCTTCTTTTTTATTCGTGTTTAATGTTAACAAAATTTTATTTAGCAAAATGTCAATTCATAAAATAGTATATTTATTAATTTTATTGAATAATATTTGTAATTAAATACATGAAAAATATATTTTGACATTTCCAGCCAATATTTCAAATATATCAAATAAACTTATATTATCTATCTACGTTAAAAAATTGATTTTCGACTGCCTTCGTCAAATTGTTTTTATTTGTGAATTTAAAACTAAACTTTTCAATTTTAAAATAACTTTCCGTCTTATTTTGTGTCAAATAATAATTAAGTTACTAGAATTTAAAAATATTTCAAGTCTTTTGAAAAGTGAAACAGGAAGTTGCATTTTCAAACCGGAAATGGCAAAGAAAAGTTATATTTTATTATTTTTTAAATTTATGTTTTTCTGTAATTTGCTAATTGATGGTATGAGGTTGTTACTTGGTTTATGCGTTCGGAAAACGTGACAACATTGACTTTATCACAAATGCTACTATCATCTGAGAGGCGATATACTCAAAACTTTGTTTTTTTTTCCCTCACAAAATCTTCAAATCGTTATCACGATATCTCATAATGTATATAGTTTCTAAACCTTTGGCTACATGTTCGAAGAGTTATTATCTATGTGATAAAGCAAAACTTTTAATGAAGCAATTACAGATATTTTTAAAGGGGATGTTCTGTAAAATTTCATAAAATATCTTATTTCTGTATATTTTAAACATATTTTCTGTATTGCTGATTATTTTTCTTAGAAAATTGCAAAATAAACCTGATGCCCAAATTAAATTGAGATTGATGTCTTACAGTTTTCTGTAGAGTTTTATCAGTTTTGCTAAAATTTCAATAAAATTTCCCATAAAAAAACCAAATTCCAAAAAAGTATGCCATGTGAATTACATTTTTGGCTAACTTAATGTTTTTATACAATAATTTAAATAAAAACAAGAAAAATAAAATAAAAATTAAATTTTAAGGAACATTTTCCTTGAACATACGTTAAATTTTCTTATATAATGACGGGCACTTTGTGATTAACCCTTCGTTACAACAAGGCCAGAAATTGCTACTCATTTAGAGTACCCAGCGGGCACCTGTGAACCACAAGTCACGGAGGCGAGTAACATTACCCAAGTCACACCACCACAAACCCATTTAGAGGGCGGGCCACATTCATACATCATCTCAGGAACAGAGAAAGACAAAGTACATCTATGCCAGAGACTGGATTCAAACCCAGATCCTCTCCATCTCTACTCAGGCACGCTGACCAGTAGACAGGGTATGCTACTAGGTCAAAACGTGAATAAATATATTCAAAACGATTTATTAAAATGTTTTCCTCTCTCAATATTGTCAATTTTCTTAAATTTTGATCCTATAAAGATTGTTTTCACGACTATGCTTAATTGGTAATTATTTTGTCATTAAATTTTCTTTCATTGAAGTATTAACTAACCATAAATTTCTATTTATCATATTTATGATCCTTAGTATACAAAGTTAGGTAAACAGTAATTAATTTAAAAAATATATATAAAATAACAAACGTTGATTATTTAACCTTCCTTATAAATATAATCTATATCCCCATTTGCTTAAAATTAAATTAATATACCATATTTATAGTCAAGAGTTTTGTATTACTAAACTAATATACTTTAAATAATTTAATAATGAACATTTAAACATTTTCGTGATAATTATCTTTAGTTTTCATAGCATACTATTATACACTTTTATTAGTACTTTAAAGTCTCATATAGAACATTATAATGAATAATTTGTTTGAAGACTTTGTTGTGAATTTAATACGGAGGATAAGGGATAGAGAAAATTGTAATCTCAAAATTGGTATGAATATTAAAAAGATAAATATTAAATGTGATCTAAAGTCATCAATATTTATCTCTATCCCAAACTTTCTGAAATAAATTGAAACTGGATTTCAATCAATACACTGTGAAAGAGTTTCTTAGCAATAAATTGTCATGTTATAAACGTGTCTGTTAAACTTGAAGGATTAATTTTAATAGTATTTAGTCCATAACACAATGAACGAGTTTATTTTAATTTGATAAAAGCATGTAAATAATTACAAAACTTTTCAATATAACCCTTAAATAAGTCAAGTATTTATCAAAAATGTCTTTCTGTATAAAGTAATTAACTATACATATAGTGCATTGTTATCACCATTAAGAAGTGCCTTTCATACTCTAATTCAAAGATAAGTTAGGTAACATTCTTTTAAATGTATATTTCTAAATATATTCATTCATTTCAGAATAATCCAATGTAACACATACAACTGCTGCTTTTTAAAATAAATACAATTAACTTTATTCCAAATACCATTGAAATGTAATTCCTTAAACACTTATTATTTTCTTGAGTTCTCTGAGAAAGTGCTTGGATATCCCTGATAATATGCCTTTATAATGTCATAGAAGTACATATTTATGATATTTATTCTTCTTCTTAATATATCACGATGAAATATTACTTATTTCTAAAATATACTTAATTGTTTTATTTCATCGTCTCATTACTAAGAAATTTACATGTGAAATCAATTACATTGCATGAATATTATAAACATCTCAAAGAAAATAATCTGTAAAATATTCAGATTTAAGATAAAATTACTTAGAATTAATTGACATATTTTACGTCTGGGAACTTCTTGACAATGGAATGTGAGATTAAATTTGTTGTATCATACCTGCATAAGATGAATCGATAAAATTTAACTATTTGTGCTAATGTTGTATTTAATTAGAATTTACTAACACTTATTTCCCTGCAGATTTATTTCAAATAATAATGTAATAAATTACATAAAATTATCAATCTTTAGTCTAATAACAGTTGTTCTTCTTAATAATGACATTTAATATAAAGAGATTGTTTAAATATTTCCTTTGACTTTCTAAAATAGTTTGAGAGGTATAAACATCATATATTGTTATGCCATATTTATGGTGTTAATTTTTATACTTTTGTAAATGATTTAATTTAGAAACAATGGATAAATATAGATGGTACGAAAATAAATGCATATAAATATGTCCTTCCGAAAACATTTCTTAGCTATCAAATACATACCTTTATAATGAACTTTGAGTTTTTTATTGTACAAAAATAATAACGTAATTGATGATCCAATAAAATTAACATTAAATTGAAAATTGATTAACGAAACATAACATTTAATTTTTACACTATTCGAGATTAGGCTAATATGAGAAAATTTCATTTAGTGCATAGAGAAATAAAAAAATGACTCATATGTTTGGTATTATGCGGATTTTTTTTTAAAATCTCAAAAAGGTGAAAATGTTCTTTAAGTCCCCTACTTGGCGCGTTCTCAAAATCACCGAAGCCATGGTGAAAATTCTTCCGCTACTTTAAATTATAACTTAACTAGCGACTAATGAAAAGGCTAAAACAAAAGAGTAATTAATGAGCATGCGCAAAAAAGCGCTTCAAATTCCCGAGTTGGAGAAGTAGGGAACCTAAAGCGCAATTTAACCTTCAAAAATAATTTCAACACTAAATAATAGTTAATGCTTATTAATAACCCAATTTGTAATATAGGTAATTATCAGCAAAAATATTTATGAAAAAAGTGACTTTTTCATAATTGTCATTAACATTGTTACAGTTGTAGTACAGTAATAATATTTGCCCACCTTGAACAATTTTATAAATTATATGATATTTATATGCTTCAATATTTTAAGGACTGCTTAAAAAATCAGGACATAGATCTCAAATTGCAAGTATATGTCATTTGATTGTATAGTTATAACAAAAAAGGCATAGCAATCTCGAGACTTTACGTCCATGAAAAAGAAGTGAAAGGTCATTCTCAATAATAATAGGTAATTATAATCTGATTAATTAGAACGAAATATATCACATGAATAATGGTATTTTTTACAAGAAACATTATGATGTTGAGTGTTACTTTCAATAAAAGTTTTGTCATCAAAGATATCCTTATACACTTCAACTTCTATATGATACAATAAATTATCAATAAATAATAAAACGTACCTTGATAATAAAACGGAAAGTCTAAGTAGATTTTAAGGAGTAAGCATTGAGTTTAGAATAATTAATCATAGAATGAACATGTAAAACAAAGTTGCATAGTTTTTATATTGTATATGAATTATTGTATTATTTTAACAAACACTAATCGATGGTAATCAATCGTAACAAAAATTAATCGATATTAATTAATATTTTATGGTATTATGATCATAGTTTAAGTTAATTTATGGTTAATCAATATCCTATGATTACAGATTAACATTACAATTTAACACAGCCTCTGAGATAGTGATAATTCAGCAAAAAAATGATAATGTGCTCCATGGTAACGTTACACTTTTTTTCAGATTATGTCAAATGATTTATCTCAAATGGATTAAGCCAGCCACACACACCGCAAATCATCAAACATGCTGTACTTTGCCATTTGGTTTTTTTTTTTGTTCATATATCTGGATGAATATTTTATAAATAAAAAATATTTGGGACATAATTGGATATCGTCTCAAAGATTCCTATTACCATGTTATTTAATAAAATTGACTTTTGTACTCAATGTTTTTGACAAAAATCTTAATTTAGTCTACATTACATACTGAATTTATCTATAAAAATTTTTATAAACTGATATGGAAAAGAATAAGATGAGATAAAAATATGGAATATAAACTATAATGTCGAGTTGTTACTTTGTTAGGAAAAGCATCATAAAAATAAACTAAAAGCTGTTAGCTATTTAAAAAGTTGTTGGAATATTTATATCTTTTAGAATCTTTCCCAGAATTCTTATTAAAAATTATGATCCATATATAAGTAAGAATTCAGCTTATTTCAATTGTATTTTTTAAGACTCAGCATAAATGAAATGATATACTATAAATGTTACTTATTTTAAACCAGTTTTATTGTTGCAAAAATATTAGTAAATTTATTTAAAACAAAATGTTACATTGTTATTTTTTTTATAGATAATGTATTCATTTAAAACTATTAGATACCATTTTTAAATAGAAACATGAAATACGTACTTATTAAATTTCACAGTGTCCTTTAATTTCCAAATGATTAATACGATGTTATTTGCAATTCAAAAAACTATTACGTGCTGACATGGATTCACGTAAAATTCTTTAATAATGAAAAACTAATTTACCTCTTGTCAAGATTCTTGCATAATTCATAAGTAAAAACATCGTATTATCGCTAAAAAGATTTAAAGAAAGAATGTACAAGCTCTTTTTCATGAAAACCAAATTTTTAATAAAGTCTGAAAATTAAAACACGAAATTTCTTTGTTGAAGATTCTTTAGCTGCGAAGAGCATATTATTTTTGCACTAATATGTAAAAGTGTCTGGAATATTAAGATCGCTCTCAGTAAAATGTGGATTAGGAAGATGAATAAAAAATGAATTAATTTTGTGAACTTTACTTACTCGTGAATATATTTTATACATTGCTGTAACCATTTATTAGAAGCAAATACTTTTAGTTTAATTTTTTGTACTTTTTCTAAAAGAATTTATATTTAGACACTTATTTAAATAAGAAAATAGAACAATCGATAGATATTACAGTTACAATCAGAGTATTTATAACTCATCCATTATTGAAATCAGTAAAAATAAAGTCTTTGAAATATTACTAATTTATATAGAGACGGAATAGAAGAATGCAGAATATGTAAAATAGAATATAGAATAAGAACAAAGTAAAATAGAATATTTTATACTGTAGGAATACTGAAGAATTTATATATAATCTTAATAACGATTCATATATTCCATGAAAAGATTATTTATTAAAAGTTGTTATCAGACAATAAGGAAACAACAATAGAGTGCTTTAGAAGTATAGTATTAATTTGGCATAAATGCGTTTAATTTATCATTATAGAATTCAATAAAGAAATTTATCTGTTTTAAGGATAAGCACCTTTTTTCTTTAAATGTACATAAACTATTGTTATATAATGAAGCAAATCTTCATAATGTTGAATTCTTACGTATGTTTAGGATTATTATGGTCATGTGTTTGTCATACGTGATTTTTGACGTTGATTAGGAGACACCTAAGTGGCCTCAATCTGTTTTAAGAGTTTTTATTGTTTATCACTTAATTTAACATTTTTTAAGTTTCTTTTTTTCTGAATGAACCGTATTTGTATAGAGAATAAAACTAGATAACTAAAAAGGATTCATCCAAGAAAATCTGCAGGAGACAAAAGCAGGACATCCATTTCGAGTTTAGTTACAATTCAAGTTATTTACTTAAAAAAACAAATTATATGTTCACTCAAATACACATCTCAGGAACTGAACTATAAGAAATTGATCTTTACAAGAGAAGCAAGAATAAAGTTTCTGTAATTAAAAGTTAATTAACTGCATCGCACGAATAATGAAAAAAATTCAAAAATATTTAATTGAAATCCATGCAAATATTTTAAAATCATTAAAATAAATAGTTTGTCATTATTGAAAAAATATTCATAGTAAATGACGAATTATTAAAGTTCTTTAGCGAGTCTGAATTTTGTTACTGAATGAGATTTTACTCTATTGAAAAGTTATTTATAGAAATAATAGAATAATAAGTAGTCTAACTGAATACTTTTATTCAAAATAAGAAAATTTAAAATTCTTACTACCACATGATTGATTTTAAAATATTGATCGGAATAAAAGGGACAGAATCAGATTTACTGCTTCTAGAATTTCCAAGAAGTCATTCATCATAAATTCAATAACCTATTACTGTCAAAGTTGTTACTAATTTTCGATAAAAGATCAAAGCGTGTAATTATTTACGAAGTCCCTCAGAGCTAATCAAAGAATTCAAAGGTAAGGTCTCTAAGTGTGAAAAGAAGATGCCACCCTAGAAATAATGAGATGCATCAATTGTGAACCAACTTTTCCAGAGAAAAGTTTGATGAAAATTTTCCCATCTTCAATCCAAAACTTCCGCGCTAAATAAAGCTTTTCGTTCCCTGGAGGTCTTTACCTTTCATTGTGTCGCGGGATTCCCAATGAAAACCACCTGTCGATAGCAGAGCAATTTTTAACCTGGAATATATTCTTTCCAAAGAAGATATTGAGAACAATTTGCATATCTTTGGTGAAATATATTTCCTAGATTTGTACCTGAATGAAGTCTGTCGAGTGGAAAATGGAATCGGGATTTACTTAACGGTCTAACCCTTTAGAAATTCTGCTGAACTTTTCGTTCCTAAAAGAGAATCCCTGTCCTTCTATGGTGTTGATAATACTCAAAGATCAGATTCTATGACTTATTATTAAATTAATTTTTGGTAAATGAAATTTAATAATCCCATAGCTAGTATTATGTACTAAGATTTCAAGATATTTGTTTAATTAACTATTTTAGTAAAACTATTTTATGTTTTATTCTTCAACAACTGCTTTATATTATAAATAATATATATATATATATATATATATATATATATATATATATATATATA
>JAPDSC010122678.1:0-25467 GCA_026290005.1 Latrodectus geometricus | reverse complement strand
TATATATATATATATATATATATATATATATATATATATATATATATTAAATATATATATATGTATGTATGTATGTATGTGTGTGTGTGTGTGCTGAAATTTCAATTCATTCATATTGAAATTTTAGCATTTCGAATATATTTACATAATTTTATAATTTTGCATATTTCCCATTTTACAATATAATTAGGAGGTATTGATAAAAATGCTAACTATTGTATAACATTTTTACTATCAAAATCGTATGTAACAAATAAATATAAATCATTTTCTATTTCTATTGTAACTATATATTGTCGCTAGTTGCTTAAATGCATTTTTCTGTTTAATACAAATACTATTTGCATGATGAATTTTTAAAAGCAAGATTAAAAGAAAGGATATAATAGTGATAATAAATATAAAATAATATTAGTTTTATTGTGGTAATGGTGAACGCAAAAGGGTAAAAGGTTAAAATGACAAATTTCTGAGAAATGAATTAGAATGAAGAACAAAATGATAATTGTTCTAATGGAACATATCTGATAAATTGATTTTATAATTTTACTTGAATTCCTTTTTTAACAAATGCTAATACTCGATATTAATCATAAACTCTATTTTAAAACTTTTCACTCCGTCATTAATTACTTTCATAAACATCACGTCTTGTTTCCTCACGCATAATAAAAATAAATTACAAAAGAATGCAGCTCAGTTTTGTATTCAAATAAATACAAAACTGAATTGCATTTCATTCAAATGTTTCAGTTTAGAAACGATTGAAGTACGGCAAAAAATAAAATACTTTCATGCAGTTGAGCAGTTAATGATGCTTGTATAATAATGCATTTATGTATTTATTTCTGTAATTGAATCACAGAGAAAGATAAATTAAGATGAATTATCAAAATAATAAAAAAATGATAGTCATATTTATACTGCTCTCTATGTTTATAAATTATTTTTAAAAATTTTTATTTGTATGCCTCAAAAATAGCATCTTATTAATTTAAGATACTGTTGTATTCTTGAATTTATTTTTAAACATTTGAAATATTAATTTATTTACTTAAAAATTCTCTTTAATTTTGTAGTGCATTAAGTGACATTCGATTTCTTAGAGATTTAATTTATTTGAAAACAAGAGAATAAAAACGACCAATTTAAGTAAAAATCACTACAGGAAGATTAAATATTGAAAATGAAAAATTGTCATCAGTAGAACAGTATTTCAATTTACCTTTGAAAGTTTTAAGAAACAAAATTTGCATAAAATTACACCTACATTTTGCAAAAGTTATCACCAAAATGAATGCTTCAAAATTTAATTTGAATAAAAACCATCAAACTTATGCACAAGAAAAGCACAATTACAAAATTAATCAATAATTAGAGAAAATTACTATAAAACTGAGTATAAAAATTAACTTTTACCTAATCATACTCATTTTTATGTCATATATCTTATATCAATAAATAAGTTATTTTCTAAGATGTATAAGATATTATTTTAAATATAAGGTATTTTGTAAGACAAATTGTAAGTTGTAAAATTATCATATAACTATTTACAATTTTTTCACAAAATACCTTATTCTTTACACATATAATTTTTGAATGAGTTAACACATTAAAACTTTTAGAAGTTAAAATAAAACATGACACATAGACATATTAAAATTATTTAATGTAAGTGATTTATGAAAATAAATGCTGAATTTTATTGAATCATTATTCATGCAATATAATTCAATAAGTTTGTTTTTCTTTTTTACAAAAATTGATTCTTAAAAGTGTTCACTATATTATATTAAATTATATTAAATATAATTATCATTTATTTAAATGGCAACATAAGACTTTACAGAAACTTAACTGTAATAAATGCAATATAAATCACGTTAATAAGCGGTTTAATAAGGGAAACTATAAATCTTCCGTATTCCTTCCATTCTAGTGTATGAGATTCTAGCAGAATTGCTGTTAACTTTAGATTAAAAAGAAATAAATTAATGGAAGGTATTCATATTCTCTAAGTAATTTCATTTGCAATATTTATAATTTTTAAACATCAGAATGTCAGAGAAAAGTAGTTAATGTTAAGTAAAGCATTATAAAAGACGTTAATGAAGGAAAGTAATTTTTGAAAATAAAACTTCTAAATTAGGTAATTGTTGAAAAAAAATTTGGAAATACATCTTTTTAGATTAAAATGAAAATCGATATGAGAGTATTACATACATAAAATTAAAAAAATATTTTTATTAAAAAATTTATAACTCTCTTTGGAGCATAATGTTTTAGAGGATTTCAGTTTAATACCCTCACCATAAGCAATATTATTGATCTTTGATGAAAATTGCATCAAGATAATACCATTATGTATATACCATAATTTTGAATACAATGTTGTTGTTGTTACTTGTGACACTTGGCAAACCAAGTCCACCCGGCAGGGTCTTGGGTGAATGAAGTCAGAAAAATCGTCTTTGGTTTTTGAGCATAGCCACCCCACGAGACTGGAAGCAGAGAATTTTGACTCATAAATGGTAGCATCATCTGGGTCTTTCAATTTAAAGATAGGAAGCCCGAGAACACCCATGGCCTGGTTCCTTACACCCCAGAGGTATTAATTTGAAATGGGAATACAGAGGACATTCTGACTACGATATATTTTACGTACTCAGACGGATATTCGGAAAAGCCGGGATTCGAACTCACTATCTTCCGGTAACCAAAATGGCGAACAAATCAAGCAGACCACCGTGGCCTTTAATTAGAGTTACTATTAGTATTAACATTATCTGTATACCATAATAATAAATATCTTTAAAATTATGTCAAATTAGTGTTGCTTTGTAATTATTAAGATTTCAATATTTTAAATAGTTGTATTATAAAATATTAAATCTACCATACCATATAGGATTTCTATTAGATATTGAAACTCTCAAATTAATAGAAATTATAGTCGTTATAAAGAATTTAAATTTGAATGGCAATAATTTAGTAAGAATAGCTGAATTTCAGGGGAGGCGGGGGAGAAATTCGACGTGATTATTCAGTATAACTAAAGCTGTTTTTTTTTCGATATCATCAATCAGTTGTTTTTCATATTCTAGAATATAAAACATTTATATTCTTTGAATGTTATCTAATTACTTGAAATGTAAGTTATTAATTTTATAAACTTAATTATTTGAATTATTAATAAATGCTTTATTAACAATTCATAGACAAAAAAAATCTGTTCTAAAGGCAAGCTAATAATATAAATTTTAGAGATAAACTTTTATAATAACAATACCAAAGTTTTTAAAGAATTATTTATAATATATTTCTTATCAAATTATTTCTAAAATTGACTTTATTACTTATATCATTAATAAAATAAGTCTATTGAAATTGTATAACAAATTATACTGATTAAAATTTATGTAATGAAAGTTTTTGATAGTTATGAATTATTGAAGAACATATGGAAGTATATACTACTTAAAAATAAATAATTTAAGAAAAACAATTAAGCATGCTAATATTACAAAAGATAATTCTACAGCAAATTAACCCAAAGATTATGAAGTAGTCAGTTTCAGTTTAATATGAAAAATTTAAAAGCTTGTTATTCTTTTTTCGAAAAATATTTTCCTTTAAAATATATTTTTTTAATTTTGCTCCTAGAAATTTCATCTTCTATTTTTCTAGGAGATTTTATTTAAACTTTCTATAGATTATTGAGTTTACAATTTTTATGAGTTTTTATATTATTTTTTATAGTTTCATTTTTTGATGTTAGCAATTCTATATTTTTTACTTTTTTCCTCAATTTTTGTTTTAATACTTTATTTAATTTTGAACATAATTGTTTGAAATATTTTGTTTTCTATTGTTTACTTTTAAGAATTGGTTTAAATTTTTTTTGCTTTGTATGATGGAATTTATTTTAACTGATTTATTTTAATTTAAAAAATAAAAATTCTTCTAAGTTTTGAAAAATATAAATAATTACTTTTTGTTCCTCAAGGGAATAATTTGCTTTCTTAATAAAATTTCTAAGCCTAAAACGGAAAATTAAATCTGGTTTGATTTGCTGGAATTGTCCTTTTGGATATTACTCACATTTCGTGTAATAAATGCCTTAAAATATTTCTAATATAATATTTTATATTTGGGCCATACAGAAAAAATAATTCTGGTCTGTTTCAAATAAATTGAATTATTGCTTACAATTTAGGCTTAATCAGAACAGGATTAAAAATTAATTTTAAATTGTGCACACTTTTGTGTACACAACTATAAAATGTATATAAGTGCATCTCTATATGAATTTTTCTTGTTTCTAGGTAAACTAAAATTTCAGTCAGAATTAAGTTTTTTTTTTTTTTTTTTTTTTTTTTTTTTTTTTTTTTTAAATTTTAGTTTATATTTGTATGTTGTCTAGAAAAATCTAAAATAAATTTTTTTCAAATAAAACTATTCTAAGAGATAGGATGCCATAAATCTAGGCACGCGTTTTAATTTGGTAATATCTAAACTAACTAAATAAGCGGAAAATAGAAAAAATCCAATTTTTGCGTCTGTTTCAATTGAATTAAATTATTGTTTACCTTTGCAGCTTAATTAAAATAGGACTTAAAATTTGTTTTAAAATGTGCACACTTTTGTATGTTAAAATGTATATGAGTGCATATCTGTATTGATATTTTTCATTATAATTATTTCATTATAATAATATTTCATTTTTCAATATCAATTTCCAGATAAACTAAAATTTTAGTCAGAATAAAGTTTTTTTTTTTTTAATTTTTAAATTTTTTTTTAAATTTTTTTTTGTATGCTGCATAGAAAAATCTAAAATAATTTTTTTTTCAAATAAAACCACTTTTCTTAGAGATAGGATCCCAAAAAACTAGGTACATATTTTCCCTTGGTAATAGCTAACTAACTACGTGGTAAGTCAGTTGTCATCTATTAATTTTTTGAAATATAATTGAATTGATTTAAGTGTGAATGATTTAAGTCAACACAATGAATTTGGGCTATAAAACTACAAAAATTAATATATTGTTCATACTAATTATGAAAAACAGTTGTAGCTCTGCTTAAGTTTAATATCATTGATTAAAATAAATAAAAAATCATTTTTATATAAAACTCTTTTATTTTTGTTTATTTTCAATTTGTCAAAATGATTGAAAAATTAGCAAATAATTTGAATTGAGTTTTAAGAAACACTTCATTAGTGTAAAACTAAACATTTTATCAAATAATGTTAAATTGGTATAACTTACTTAATGCATATTTTTATAAAAAAGTTTTTACTGCCTTTAAAAATTCTTCAAATAAAAAGCATTTAACATTGTAGCATTAAAAATATTCTATTTTTGTTAAGATTGGATGCTTAGAATCTGAATAAAACTATTAAAATAACTTTAATTTTTTTAATGTATTGCATGAAGTTCAGTTTTATATTACAGTCTAAAGATATGGGAAAAATGCAGCCTCATGAATAATGAAGAAAGGAAATATTTTCTATTCAGCACGCTTCATAATTTTATTGAAATACTTTTTCTATTTTATTCCAAGAGATTTTGCACAAAAATAAAAAACGGAAAAATATGAAATATTTCGCGCAATAAAGATTATAAATTAAAAAAAGTTGCATTTAAAAACTTTTATTTAAGAAGTAGAAAAAGGAAAATATAAATGATTGATTTATACATATATATTTGTTGAAATAATAAATTCAAATATTTCTATTAAATCGGTATTTTGCATTATTTTCCTTCTTATTGCATTTTCCATTGAAGTATTTTAAAGCATTTTTAATATGAATTTATAAAGATTTATAAATCTTTAAATTTTAAAATTAAGTCATGTAAATAACAAAAATGAAAGTCATGTAAAAATGTTGATGTATATGGCCTAGCAAAATGAAACAAAATGGGAACCTAAAACTTAACATTTTTTTAAACACAAATCTTAATTGAAAAATTAAAAAGAAATTTTAGTAAATATTTGATTTTATGAAGTAAATACTTTAGTTAATATATTTTTATCTTCTTCTTCAACGTATTTTCTGACATATTATTAAGTGTTTCCACAATTTATAGAGAAACTTTTATAGTTTTAATATATGAAAAAAAAGTAACAAATAAGAGATGCTTACAAGTCATAAAAATCATTTATTGTATTTTTCTTATCCTTGTATTTTATTCAAAATGTTTTCGTGATGAAAATAAACGTTAAAGCCCACTAATATCCTTTATTTTAGAGAAAGTGATGTTAAAAGTAGTAGAATAATAAATTTAATGAAAATTTCGATTTGAAACATAATTAGTGTCATAGTATAACAAATTTAAATTAATATTTGACAGTATTCCATTTTCTTCGAACCATGAATGACACAAAATGCCAAAATGAATAATTTAGTGGCTGAAAAGAATTTTTTCATTATTAAAGAATGCATATTTTATAAACTTATATAAATCCTCTAATGTCTTGAATTCTATAGAATTTAACTTTATTATTAAAATTAAATTATTATTTTTAAATAAATTAAGATTATGTAAGCAAATTTAGCACCAATTTTTTTTTTCAATTAATTTTGTACAAACAAAAATACCACAACACCATTTTCATAGATTTTATTTTATAATGTCTAAAGTAATAATATAAGATATAAAAAATTATAAGAATATGCATTAAAAGCAATTATAATTAGTGTTATTTTCTATGGTATGATAGTTATTTTTATATCTCAGAAACTTTAATTTCTTGGAATATTTTAGAAGGACATTTCAAAGTTTGCATTTGAAATTTTAAGTCGAATTCAAATAAAAGAACTTTGTGAAAAATTTATTTGAAATATTATTTTTATTAGAAATAATAATCAAACTATGTACAGTATTTTTCACTGACATAAATATTAGCAATATGTTTTTCAGGAGAATCATCATTAAAGTTTATTCATTTTTTAGAATTAATTAAAAATTATTTTAAAAATTTTATTAAATTTGATCAACAATATGAATTAGAATTGTATATGTAATACAATTTGAAGTTAAAAGAATATTTTTAAGGCCATGAATCAGTTTTATAGATAAATGAATTTTCAAAAATTAATGCTACTTTTATATTGATCCTTATTGCTTTATGGTATTTTAGTTGCATTTATAATGAATAAAAAAATAATTTAATTGATAATATCACTAATGCTCAAGAATATAATCTTTCTAATTATATAAGTTGGGTCATATTAACTGAATAAGGAAGAAAAAAGTTTGACTTTCTTATCTAAATTAATTCACTAAACTTATAAAGAAATAAAGGAAATATTTATTTAAAGAAATTGTGACATGTCATTGAATTGTCTTAGAGAAATGTTTTACCATCCATAAATATCTACGCACCTTTTGAATATTGTAAACCAACTGAAGATTATGAAGTATGCAATAATAATTTCCTATGAACCCCTCATTCTCATTCGGAGCGATTCTTTACATAATTCATGAGCAGAAGCTCCTATTAGTAGCAGAAAATAAACATTAAATCGAAAAGTAATAAAATCATGCTGTACCTATTTCCAGGGCCCAAGAAAAATCAAATTTAAACATATTAGCTTGAAAGTGATCCATGACTATATAAACAAAATTATGTCTGTGAGCAATCTTCATATGCTTTATTATATTAAAGAAAATTTATTGAAGGTACAACGTTCACACACATGCAATTCGTATATATTTCTACCAATAAAATGATATATAACCGATCTAACTATTAATAAATGTTTTTCTTAAATACTTGACTTGAATAAATAAAAATACACTATTTGTGTACACTTCTAGTAGTCTATAGGTGAAGGTATTTTACCTTTAAACTTGTTAAAATTATAGTTCAAGTCATCTACATGCTTTTACTTCGAATTAATGTTTTATCTTGTGATTCAGAAATTGCTGTAACTTATCATAAAACAATGATAATTGATCTTCAAAATTTTTATGTCGAAAAGCATATTTTCAATTCCTAACGGACACTGGAAAATACTTATTAATTAAAATGGATTTTAAATAACTTTTAAAATCCCTTTTAAAAGTAAATTTATTTATTAGCAATAATTTTAAGAAAGTTTATTTGACTATTAATACAAAAGAACTTTTAGAAATTTTATTTGACTAACAATACACATAATCAAGAAAAATATTTAATTTCAAAAATTAACATATACTCATAGTGTGTAATTATGATAAGACATGGGGTGAATTTAAATTGCAAATGATATAAATGATCTCCTCTTTATATAATACAAATAGTTTTATATGAAACAATTAGCATACAAATAAATATTTATATGATCACGTACATTAGTTTCAAGCAATGAATTAATCATTACATCTAAATTACATAAATTTTATCCTTAAAGTAAATATCTGTCTTTCTTTTAACTTTTAAGAATTATAATGTTAAATAGTATAAAAATAATTAATCTGTTTCTTACATGTTTTAGTTTTGTAAATTATAATCATAAGCTCTTATAATTTGATAAAACTATATGTATTTAATAATTAGGCATAAAGAAAAATTAAGTTTTAGCTTAAGAGATCTAACTTCAAAATTAATGAGAGGCAGTTGCATTTAAAAGAATATCATACTTACAATGCATTTTTAATTGGTTAGCTTTAAAACAGGAATAATTTTGAGAGTGCAGCATTGTAAATAAAATTATGTATCTAATATTTTATGCACACTTCCTTTATTCATAAAATTAATCAGCCAGCTATACTTGATCCTTACAGTGTTAACAATTTTAACCAATTTTAAGTTCATTGTAACTTATTAAATGGTGCAATTTTGTCATGGAATGTAATGTTTTCAATAATTATTTATTATAATTTTAATGGAAATTATTTTATAAGATTTGGAATTTACATAATATAAAATATGTATTATAATATATTTAAATTTTGTCACCCAATGATCATTAATTAATTGTTAATCCAATAATGATTCTTTTAAAATTTATATTACCAGTTAAAGAGAACTTATTGTAATTTTATTTTATAAATTCAAAAGATTTTTTTTTAACTTTATAAGGTGTGGTTCAATATTTCTAAAAATTGTTAGAATTAATTTTCACTCCTTTAGATAGATTAGCAGAATAATTGTTTTCTTATGTTGCTTTTTTATGTTTTCTTATGTTTTTTTTTCTTACTTTTTTTACAACTATAATACATCGATTTTGACTGTAAAGTTTTTCAATTTTAACTATTGCCAAATATGCTACTTCTTGTTTCATGGAAATAATATTTTTCATTTGTATTTATTCAATTCTTGTATTATAACCTTTTCTGTAAATTCATAATGCATAATATTATAGTGAGAAATAAACTATAATAGGCACTTAAGCTAATCTATGACGTTTTAAATATAACAAATGATTTTACCAAGATATTGAAGAAAATTATAAAAGCAGTAACTTATTAAATATTTTTGAATATGCATCATAGCATTATTTCAAAATGTCCTGTTCTTAGTATTATTTAAGTCAGAAATAATTTTCCTGAAATATAATTTATAGAATTTTGTGTATTTCGCTGCAAAATATGATTTATAGCTTTAGTTGATAGATTATGAGTTTAACATCTTTGCTTAATATGAAATATTATGCAACACATAATATTTCATAAGTAACATTTTTACTTTTGCTTAACATCTTTACTTATGAAATATTATGCAACACAATATGAAAATATATTCCAAGAACAATATTCATAAAAGATAGAGCAATATGTTGATTTTATATCTTTCAATAATAATAGGAATGCTTTCTAAGATTTAGAATTGCTAATATCATGGTCCCACTAATATTGAAAAATGATATAGGGAAACAGCTTTTTCTATTAGTTCATTTTATCATTTAATAAAAAAACATTGTTTTCTGTGTGAAAAAGAGAAAAACAATTTTATTTATATTAAAAATAACTTTTATATGAAAAATTAAAATCTGTTTTTTAAATTGGAAATTGTTCTACATTAAAAAGTATAAATCATGATATATTATGTTTTCTAAGTTTTAAAAAATATGATAAATTAACATTTGTGATAAAACGTAGAGAAATTTCAAATTATACAGCTTTTAATTAGTATCTTAAAAAATTAACAATTTAAAGATTTTATTTGTATGAAATACGAAAATAATATTATTGATTTACTCTTAATCTCTTTTTTTGTCTATTCTTTGTTACTTGAAATGTATTCTTGTAATATCTAATCAATATTTATTTGAACAAATAATACTAATTAGCTCTTATGAATACGAAAACAATATTTTTTATTATTTCTCAGTTTATATTGTGATCAAATTTTTCTATTGTATCTAAATTTTTTATTCATACATTTTATGAGTACTTCCCTGTTTAACACTGTCTTACATTGTATTTTTAATGATTGTATAAATATATTAAAATTGTAATGATAGAATTTATATTTTAATTATTTGATGCGTTTTGAAAGTTTCATTTATTAAGGAAAAATTTTACAATGATGTATTTTGTTACTAATTAAAATTATATTTTATAGCTCTCACATATTTATTTTAAAAATAAAAATAACTAACAAAAATTGTTAGTACTTTATGCGCATTTTTGTACTCCATTTTTCCCCTAATTCTCATCTTTGAATAAATTTTCTATTTTCTATGTTATAAAATTTCTAGAAGTAACGATTTCTACACTAATTAATTATTTGTTCTTTTTAATAGAAATTTTTCTTGGTTAATTTAAGTTAAAACAATTAATATTTATTAAGTTTTGTCTAATAAAGAAAACTGCAAAATTGTCAAAGCAAAAAATACTCTCAGTTCAGTTGATTTTGCAGAAATCAGTGTTTAATGTAAAATAAAATTCATTGTTAAAATAAATTATGCCAATTCAAAAGAAAATCCTATATAAATAATATAAAATTTTAAGAAAATTTGATTAAAATTTTTCCGTTTTGTTATTCTTAGTTTAATATAGAATTATTTAAGTTTGTATTGTAATTAATTTCTTAAATACTTAAACTATGCTTTAAATATTGCGAAAATTTGAGAAAAGCATTCCTTGATTATAGGTTAAAAAATGTTGGTGAATCTGAGCAGCCATTTGCCTACAGGAATTCTAAACGAGACATTTTTTTTATTTACAAAACAACTTGTAAAAGAATTTTATTAAATTCTTAATCTGAATTAAATGTACATGTCTGTCTATTTGAATTTTGCTTTTGAGGTAATTAAGAAAAATGTGGAAAGTGTCTTTTCAACTTTTATAAAACAACATACGAATTTATATTCTTAATTTGATCATTTTTACAAGCATCATGCTTTCAAATTTTAAAATGAAAATCAATATTTGTATTGCAGCATTTAGGTAGAATTTATTACAAAGACCAATGATGTTTCAAATTTAAGAAGTAATAATCTGTATACTTTCATTGGAAATTCAGTATTAAAAATAAAATTAAAACTGGAAGGCAGAATTGAGCTTCAACTTTACAGATAAATATCTAAATAATTTTAAAAATTTCCAAATTTTAAGCTCCAATAATATGTGAAAATAATAAGCGCGTGTGTGTTTAATGCATAAGATAAGCATTTAAAGGTAAATTTATTATTTTTGATATAAGTCTGACAGATATGAATTTGTAGAGTTTTTGCCAGTTGTAGAATATGATTATAAATAATTTGGTGAACGTTTGTATAATATATTTTATGATTTAACAGACAGCATAAAATTTTAACAATTAAGAATTTTGTAAAATTTTACAGGATTGATAAACACAGGCTAGATTTCATTTGCGATGAGAAAGGAAAACAGAAAATAATGATAGTGTTTGTAAACTTTTTGTTATTAAAATAACACACTGCTTAATCAATGGAAATAAGTAATATATTTACATTAAAAGCAAAAATATTAACTTTAATTATAATTTAAAAAAATTACTTTCTAATGCTTTATATCTGTTTAATAACATAAATTTATACAAATGTGTATTACATTTTTAATGATTGGATTTATTCATTTTAAACTGTAAATTAAAGTATATTTTCGTTTCTTTCGATATTTAAATTGCGTACTTATTTAAATTAATGGTTCCTTACCGAATATTAAATGAATAACTGTTATTAATTCATGAATACTTTTTATTAAATATAAATAAATGTGACTAAAACACAATAATCAAAATTATATGGAAGAGTTGTCATTAAAAAAATATACTATTATAATGTAAATTACAATTGCTTGATTATTATATTTACAAATGAATATGAAACTTTCTTTAATAATGTTTTAAAATATTCTCTAAAATTATGAAGGGATTTTAGAGAGTATTTTAGAACTCAGAAATAATTACGTTTCCATTAATATTTGGAAATTCAGTTATAATAGTAAATAAATTTTCGCTTGTTCACAAATTAAAATAGTAGGTCAATATTATTTTAATTAGCAGAAACTCAAGCCTATAATACCTAATAAATGAGCCCAAAATCTAAACAAATTCGATTTTCATAATGTTTTTATTTCAATAAAATATTTGATTAAAATAATATTCTAAAACTTTAATTTTATTTTTTAATATGTATTTCATTTCTTGATAAAAATATTAAGCTTAATTTAGTTTTACCATTTTTTAATAATCTTATATCAAATTATGTAATAAAATCTCTAGATTGTAATATTACAGTGATTTTGCAGTTCCATTTTTATAAGAAAATATTCAATTTTATTGAATGAAGAATATTTAAAAAAGAACATAATGGTTTTATTTTGTTCAAATTTTGTAGAAATGTTGCAAAAAACATTTTGTCGTCTGTATTGTATATTTCGAAAAGTAAATGTCAGCTATAATTTTGTTAGTTGCTTTTAAAATAAAAATCTATACTTTTTACAGCTCTTTTGGGAATAATTTACATGACAAACGAAATTATTACTGCAGATAATTTGGTTTTGCACGCCAGATTACATTGAGGTTTAAATAAAATAATAATATTTATTGTTTGACAAATATTAATTTATTTATTTTACATTAACATTAAACTATGACATTTTCTCCAAAGAAATCATGTTTTAAGCAATATTTAATAAAACATTTGCAAATATTATCCATCATATTTTGTTTTTAAATAACATAAGAATGTAAAGAATTAATTAAAAACAATATTAAGTTTCTTACTATGTGTTTGTTCTTTTTCAAAATAAATTTTAAAACTTAACTATGCCATTGGAGAATTAATGATGAATGTATCAATTAAGTAAGTGATAATAAATTAAAGAAAATTAATTTGATTACGTTAATAAAGATTGATAAATGTTTAAGGATCAATTTTATTTATGATGTTATAATTTCTTTATGTTCATTAAGAAGGTTTGCATTAATGTTCATTATTAATAATGTTTCAAAACCTAGGGGAAGTAAGTTACAGATTGCTAATATTATTTTCATATTTGTTATTATTGTAAACTGCAGTTTGTTATAATATGTAGAATTTTTTTAAATTGTTTTTATTTTAAAGCTTTTGATAATTACAAAATTTTAATATAATTTACGTTGTTCTTTTAAATTATATTGTTTCCTTTGTTTCTGCAGCCTACGTTGCACTGAGATTTAAGCAAAAATCCTTATTTGTTGTTTGGATCATATTTAATTAATTTATTTTTTGTTTATATTCTAAACTTCAAAATTTTCTTTTTTAAAAAGGAATTTGAGAATTATTTTATAAAATGTTCATAAGCAAATATTTAGTTTATTTTCTTTCAAATAATATAAATCATATAAAAAAATCAAAAAAAAAAATTTATTCTTTGTATGTTTTACCTCCTAAAAACAGCATAAAATCTTAAAATGTTTGATATTAGTTTGGTTATTATTTCAGCTCGTAATGTTAGATAATATATATTTTAATTTCTGATAATTTGGATTATTTTACGATGCAAAATCGGCATTTTTAATATTCAATATTAAGTATTAAAGTCTTAATAATTTTTTATACATTTTAATGAGTTTAAAATATTCAAAAATTACTTATTAATATCAAACAAAAGAAAATATACCCTAGAAATAAAAAAAAAACATTATTTGAAATAAAGAATTAAACATAATTCTGATTTTCATTGATTTAATTCCTGTTTTATACTTTTTTGGTTTCTAATTACTTATTAGTTACTTCTTAGATATTTATTGATTTATTATTATATATATATATATATATATATATATATATATATATATATATATATATATATATCCTGAAGCATAAGTACAGTTAAATGTGTTGTTGTTGTTACTTATGCTCCAGAGTCTGACGACGTCAGACAAGATCCACAAGTCTGATGGCTCTTGAGTCTGTTCACAAGCTGTAGGTAATATGCTACTTCTGTTATAAGCTGTAGGATAATATAGATGTCATAAACTTGAATCTGTTCATAAGCTGTACGTAATATGCAAAGAAGTCAGACAAGATCCACAAGTCCGTTGACTCTTTAGTCTGTTCGTAAGGTGTAGGTAATATGCAGCTTCTGTTGCTCTGAAGGCTGGAGCATCAATAGGTTGAAGACTGTGTTGGCTCCTTTGCCTTCTGTTTTTTGCTGGACATATGGAATGTGTTTCATGCATAGGATGGCTGTACCAGGAGAATAACGAATATAACAATATATATCATAAACACAGATATTTATTTCTTTATCAAATGTATATTAAATAAATATATGTGTTTATGATGAATCTTCTACCTCTATTTGATTCTTGGGTACTTTATATTTATTTATATTTACCTTTTTTCCTTTGGTATAAATAGTTAATGAAACAGAAACTATGTTCCACAAGCTCAAATTTATAAGATAATTTTCAAAATTATTTGTGGGGTTTTTTCGTATGTTTTACATGTGACATTGCTATCCATTTTGTCCAGTGGTAAATACGCTTGACTGTGGATGGGGAGGACCTGGGTTCGAATCTTGGTTCGGGCATGGATGTACTTTCTCTCTCTCCTGACATGGCCCTTTCATTGTATAAATTTGTTGTGAATGGTTGTTTATACTATAAACTAGTACCTATGGCATGTGTGTACATCAAAGTCGTACTTCACATCAAATTACGGTTTAGTTGAAAAAGTAGAGCAGCGCACCCCATACGTTTTGCCTAGCTGGCACCAGACAACAACAAAATGTGATATTACTTGCAAACGAGTGATTGATTACGGATATATATTTAGAAAAAATGTACTTATTTCATAAAGGAAACTTGTTTGTGTTAATTATAATGCATATTATATAAATGATACAAAAAATTAATAATATCCTTTAAAAGTTGAGAAATTTAATTTTGAATAAATTTTTAAATATGTTCAAACTGATGACATCTTAAGCTGAAAGATTATTTTGATTTCCTTTCAAAACTCACTGGTTTACATTGCAGAAATGTGTGTTAATCAACATATTTATAAAAAAAAAAGTGTTTCAACCTAACTATTTGAAGTAACATTTTCAAATATTTGTTAGGTTAAATCAATAACTTTTGCATTACTTTTAGTCCCAAAATTCAATCAAATTAAAGGATGTGCTTCTATACTTTTGTGAAAAATATTTTTATGTTAATACAACTTGAAATTCATTCGTTTAATTTGCATGTAATCTTAACGATTTGTTTAATTTAAGCAAACTGTTTCTAATTTTACACAAAGCACAAATTGTTGCTAAGCGATCGAATTTTTTTACTATTAACAGAGGAATAATTCATGAATATCCGTCAATATATTGATTCGGAATTTCAATAAATTATTTCAGTTCTGTGACAAATGTGTTAATTAAGAAATGTGGCAAAATTTTGCATCCATCAAATATATTCCTTTTTTCATTAAACTAATTTTGAAGAAATTATTTTATTTAGAAATAACCTACGAAATAAAATATCATCAGTTTTATCTAAAAAATTAAAGAACTATTATTAATTAATATATAATGCTTTTCATTTTTAATAATAATTGAAAACTCTTTTTATATTATTTACTCCTCTTCTATAGATTCTTTTGCTTTATTAAGCGTTTTATGCTTATATAAAAGAACGTATCTCCAAATCATATTTATTAAAATTATGCGAATTAAATTTAAATATTGTGAATGTCATAAGATATTAGGCTCCGGCTAAATATGCTGTAAGTAACAATATAAATAAATATTTTATACACATTATGTGAGCTCCTCTATAAATTAATTTCAATATCAAAAAGAAAATAACTTTAAAAATATCTTAAGTTTGTTATCATAACAAAGTATTACGAGAAAAATTATATTTATGTTTTATATGAAGGTTTATGGAGTCATTCTTGAAAATACTCAATTTATTAAGCAAATTTCAGAAATAAATTATAAATATTACCAGTAACATTTTGATTGCCAATGATATTTTTAACTTAAAATCAATTTTTCATGAAAAATGCTTTCTTGTGCCCTCATATTTGATTACAATTAATGAAAAAGTTCGTACTTAGCAATGCAATATTCACAGTATTTTCTAAAATTTAAAAAAAATGACAAAATTAGAAAAATTAAACATTTTTGGTTTACAATTGTCAAATGTTTAAGTTAAATATCATGTAATAAAAAAGAATTATGTTATATTTTTGGTTTTTTTGAATGACAAGTGATAAAAATTGTTTCCCAAGAAGTTTCAGATTAGTTACGTTGTTTACAAATAAGATTAGTAACTGTAGACAATAATTTTCGTTTCTTTTTTTGTTTAAAAATATTGTTAAGAAATTTTGTTGATTCCCATTAAAAATCATATGATATAAGAAACTCTGAAGGAAAAAATACTGCGCCTTGTTTTTTCTGTCAATTCTAATCCAAACGACAGAAAGTTGAGTCCTTGTTAAAAATATTAAATAAATATAATTTAAAAAGCATTATTGAATAATTTTCTTTTTTGTTTTGCGAATTTGTCAAAATAAATTTTATTTTCACCTAATGTATGGATGTCAAATAAAGTAAGAGCATTCTTCTTGGCAATAATGCAAATTGCAATTACCTATAACAGTTATTTATTTATTCTATTCCTTCTCTCAAGGAAACTGTGTCTTATGATATAAATATTCGTTATAAGCTGAGTTCATAAAATAATTTTATGATCTCAGAACATAAAATACACACATGTATAAGCATTATTTGCTGATTTTCATCAATGTATATCAAATACACGAGACACGTCCACGTTATTGTCATACAGATTTACATCAATATATTCAAAGTGTCAGATTTAATTCCCATGCATGCTACTAACCTAAATAGTCCCATTCTTTAGCTGATAGTTTTATTCTTTAATTTATTCCACAATACATGTCCTTTAATTACAGTACATATAAGAAAAACTATAACATGTCAAGAATCTTTATCGTATCATATTGATTACAAATTTAAGATGTATTTTTCTATTCCATTTATTAAAGTATAAGGATTTGACAGCTATACATTTCAATTTGTGGAATTACTTATAAAAACACAGGGTTTTTAAGTTTTTTTTATCTCATGAATTTTTTTTATGAATATCATATTCTGAGTTCTCAATCTTACAAATTAAATATAAAAAAGCTTGATTATGATAAGAAATATTGTACCATATTCTTTGATTTAATGTAATTGTAATTGTATTATATTGGGTAAATTTAAATACGCTTACAGAAAATTTTTTAACAGCTACTGAAATTATATCACAAATAAAATTAAAAAGTATTAAAAATAACCTCAAAAAATAAAGAAATTTATTTTTCATATTAGATAAAAGGAATTTCTAATATTATTTAATTTTCCTTATTATATTTCTGTGGTAATGCTTCTTTTATATTGAAGGATTCTAAATAGAACTCGAGCTCTGCAGATATTTAAAGATTAGAAAACTATTAAGTGTGACAGAAACAGATGGATTCAGCTTAAAATACATATGCATGCACTAATCTTCTAAAGAAAACTCAAGCTACTCTTTAACTAATCCCTACTCTGTTTTCCACCTTAAGTGCTTCTTTCATTTGCAAAACTCCTTGATATAGTACTCCAAGGATGTGCAAAATCTTACTCAAACCCTGTGTTCAGAGTTAAAATTTGAAATAACATTCCAGATAATTTTACTGATAATTCCGGATAACAACAAAAAGCAAAATCTTTCATGAAGTGAAATTTATTCTTAAATAGCTCATGAGACGTTTTATCAAATCTCTCCAAGGAAAGATTGTTTTATTTCTCATATTATTCATTTAAAAATATTGATCATTTTTCCGGGTTTTTTTTTTAAAATAAAGTTCTATCAATGTAATAGTTATAATAATAAGTTATTTGATGTTCAAAAGTAAATTTGTTTATTATCTGAATATTTTTTTATGCATTTTAAAGTAATATTATCAATGACAAATTTTTACATTTAACCAATAAGGAAAACTGTATTTTTAAAATATTCACAGCACACTTTATTTTATAGATAATATGTTGATCAAATATCAAATGTAAATCTATATACTTCTGGAATGTGTGGTTCCTGCCATAATCAGTTGCCAGAGTAGACGAAATTGTTGGAGATCACCACTACCACACGCCTCGGCATTGATTCAAAGAGACTTTGGAATTGTTATTGGGGTACAGCAGGCTAAGCAGTTTTCACATGTTGCCATAGTTGTTCTGGTGTGGCAGCTAGGTATATAAACTAGGTCAATTGTTGAGAAACCATGGAGCACAGGTTTTCTATCGGTGAAACATACATAGAGCAATCCAGCCAGGGAAGTAATTCAATTTGGCAGTTAACGAAGAACACTTCAAAAATGCATGTCACGTGTGCTCGCGTATTGTTCTGTTGAAATATGGAAGGACAACTGGGATTGAAGTAAGGAAGGACAACCATTTTAAACACCTTGAAGATGTAGATCTGGCTGTTTAAAGCACCGGAAATGCATATTAAAGGAGAACGATAATGATATAGAATACCGCCTCATAACAAAACAGCCGTTTCAGGACCAGAGTGGCGGTGCATAACGCAGCTGTTCAGCATCAACTTTCTACTGTGTCTCCAGACTCGAATGCGACTACGGTGGTGTAGCAAACAGAAGCAAGACTCGTCATTAAAGAAAATTTCATTCCATTAAGCTGTCAACATCCTTCTTTCATCACACAATTGGTGGCGGATATGTCTGTGGTTCTACGTCAAGGGTTGACGAAACAATGGACTTCTTGCGGATAGACTACTCTGATGTAAGCGACATCGAATGCTACGCACAGACTCTGAATAATGAATTACAAACTGAATGTGTTATACTATGGTTCGTGATGTGGCTAAGCGATCCGTCACTGTCATGCGTACACTTTGTCTGTCATCACGTGAAGAGGTACACTGAGGTGGATGCGATCGAACACGTCGGTTCATCACACCCTCCTGCATCCAACGATTACATATCCGTATTACAGTTGTTTGGTTTCGCCCAACACGAGTACTGATTTCCCTGAAAGGTAATCCACAATCTCAGTAGACCACGATCCTTCCTATGTCGAACTCGGATACTTGATAAAAAATAATCACAGTTTTCTACGAGGCATAATTAATCGTCATTTGAGACAACCACAAGAAAAACACAATTGCCGAACATGAAATCGTGCAAGTCTTCAAACCTTAAATAGCGCTTTTAAGTGGCAGAACAGTGCTCTTGATGTGCGTCTTCGCTGAAATTCTAATCATTTGCATACCTCACCTCTACTAATACATGTTCTAAATTTCATATTATTTGCATACTTCCTTCAAGGAGTTGTATTTACGGTAGTCACCAGAGTACATTAAGTTTATAAGACATTTACTTATTTTTCTTGTACTATTTGATTCTATGTACACAGAGAAATGATTTTGTAAAAACCAACAAATTTTCATCTTTGATAATTTTTAAAAAAATAAAACGTTAATTGTAGGAAAACAATAGCATATGTTTCAAAAATGCAATTATCAAAGTATCATAAATGCAGTTGCAATTACATTAATTTTACCAAGTATTTTAATCCCAGTAAATATAAATCCAAATATAATGTTGATGAATACTTTATTGTAATGTAATTTTCAAAATTCTTCGAGCTCATTAATCTGAAATTATTACAGAAATAAAGGAACCTCGATTATATAATTGATATATGTCAAATTATCAATAAAAAATTAGTTTCTACTTTAAGTTTGTTCTTACGTATTTTTTACGAAGTTTATTTCTTCACATTACTTAAAAATATGTTCTCCAACAAATACTTGAAATTATCTTCTATCTACGTAAAAATTTTTACTTTAAATGAAAAATGCTTAGAATTAGACTTAAGCATTCCTGATAGTTTCATATTCTCCTTTATTTAAATTTAAATGGTGATTTGGCATTTAAGATAATTTTTCACTGAAAACACTGGATAAACATAAAATAAAATTTTGGAAAATGTAACATTTCTTTTGATGCAGAAAAATATGAAATTATTTTTTGAAAACTTCTCCTTCGAAATTCATTTCTTATTTCTTACATGTGAAATATTTCTTATAGGCATTAAGTGTTTTCTAGACATATTTTTGTAATATTTTATGACTCTGTTTATCAAGAATACTACATATTTGATGCCGTAAAGTATTTTTTTGACTTTATATTTCTTTCTTTTTCTAATGTCATTACTCACAATAGACTAAAGAATTATAATAAAATATATTGGAGATATAAGAACACTATATATCAAATTCTTAATGAATAATTTCAAAATTTCCATTGGTGCTTGATTTTTTACACGTAAAATATAAATAACATGCATTAGCGAAATTTATTTATGTTTACAATGTACTGAATTATTTCCATTTTAATGAAAATCATAAGTTGAAAAACAATATGAATACATCATTTTACTGCATAAAAAATTATATAAAATTTCATGAATATTCTGAAGTAAATTTGTTTTTGAAAATTTTACATATGGACTTATTTAAATTCAAACGTGTAATACAAAAACGAATAAACAATGTCTTCTTTAATAATATATTTGTTACTTTTAAACTAAATATTTAACGTATATTTATGTAATATTTAACCACTCAATTTTCCTATAATTAAATTACATCTTCTTCAAAAAGTGTTCATTATGGTAAAACTATACTTTAAGTGCCCTTTGGCGAACTTGATTACTTTTGTTTTTGACGCCATTCCTGTTCGCGCCACTTACAGTGATAACCGGTATGGTTGAACATTCAAAAATAACGCAATGTCCATTGGGTTTTTAAAATTCTAAAAATGATTAACGAATCACAGCCTCGACTGGATCTAAATCAATCAATGCGATTCGGTTTTGCCTAGCTTGGTGATCAATCGCGATCACAACTTGGCGAGAATCAAAAGGGCATCCTAAAGTATAGTCTAATCTTCATTATCTTAGGCATTATTTTTAAACTGATTTTTCTTTTCTTTTAATCCATTTTTAAGAATGAAATTCTTTAACATTTGCTGTAAGCATTACATGTATGTAAATAGTATATATAGACATCAATTCATTGTGTAATATTGTTAAAAGTAACACTTCTATGCATGGTTGAACATTTAGATGTTCGGCATATATAAAATGCGATTTCTAGTAGTCACATAATACTGTAATTTTTATATGGAGTACTATGATTTATAACAGTCAAGAGCTGTTCTGAGTAAATAAGTGATAATGCAATTCCAAGTAATAACGTAATAATGATAGTAATACACAATAATGAAAGCTATGCTTGATAATTAGAAATCATAGTATTTTGTGAAATACACAGGTTCTTAAAATACAAATGACCTGGCGAAAGCAGCCTAGTTAATTCAGCAATTTACAGGTATTAAATTCCAAATATTTACACTATATTTTGGTTTTATTTGAATCAATAACTGATTCGTAAACTATGTCTGTACAAAATTTCAAAAATTTTTAATAATCAATTTACTTCATATACGACATTTACAATGGAACAATAAACAGCTATTGTCATTATATCTATTTTAAATAAATGATGATCTGCTGAAAATAAAATTAGTTCAGTTCCATTTCCACATAAAGAACACACCATTTTGTGTTTAAACTTTTAAAAATGATTAAATCGTACCTATTTTCATGGATAATTCTAATTTAATAAAATGCTATAAAAGGCGATAAAGAATATAATTAAAATATTTAATTTTTTACACAAATCTACTTTCAAAAACAAATTACTATAATACATAATTATTCGAAAAATAATTCCTTTTTTTACTTTATATATTTTATTTAATGATAAATTTCGGTATCACAAAATATGTTTACTTTCATGAAACATTTTTTCATGAAACATTTATTTCCACCATTGGCAGCTAGAGTTTGGTTTCGCAGATTAACTTTCCATTTAGCGTTGATTTCAGATGCCGTAACAAATACATCTGCTTATGAATTATGCAACGGTTCATCTCGAGAAGCAAATTAGTCTTTCATGAGAAATGATTGCAACAAATCCCATATTCTCAAGTGAACCTGCAGCTCTTGATTCATGTGTTACATTTTATCTGAAAAGCAGAGTACGTTTGGGACTTTTCGGTGACACGTCATAGATTCTTTCAGATATATATTTCACCATTTATCAAACAATGATATGAGAAAGTTACTGCTTATGAACATTGCTTTCACAAATATAATAACTCTTGATAAATGTTATTAACATCTATATGTTTGCTGTTAGTAAAATGAATTGCTTCATTTACAGACATGCATTTAATTTGTAATCAGTGCTTTGGAATTGAAGTTATTATCTATGAAAACAAATTGTTATAAACATTTTTAGAAAGATTGATTTCTTTTAGAAAACTTCTTGCATGAATCTGTAAATAAAATATTCTCATCAACTTTTAAAATACTTTAATGTAAAGTAATATATATTTTGTATTTTGTATACATTGTGAGATATATTTAAACTATAAATGAATTAATTAATTTAAGCATTTTTTATTTATTATTAAAATATATTTTTCTGGTATATTTTTTTAAAAGGATGTATATTTTTTTTTAAATTTACACTGAGGAAATACTAATATTAAAATGTTATACAAGTAGACATATTACAAATTTTTATATGAATAAGCTGAAAAATAAAAAGAATATGTACTATAATTATTAATGTTTTTATATAACAAGATGTATTTCAATTGATTTTTATTTTCTGTAACTATTATGATTTAATCACTGTGCCCCTTTTCCGCATCATTTAATTCAGCTGCAAAAGCTTAATGAGTTGTATATCCTATTTAAATAAATTTGAAATTCAAATTGGGAATAAACCCCAAGTTCCTTTGAAAAGAGTTTGAAATATTATAATTTTAAATAAGTCATGAAACTTTCTTTCTATACACAATAGTATAAAAAGAAATTTGCTTAAAATCATTATCAGCCTTTTAAGAAGTACGTGAATTTTTCATCTTCATATAGAAATGTTAATAAAGAACTTTTTATTTATTTTTATTTAAAAATAGGCTTAGTAAAGAACTGCATAAAAAAGAAGAGGTTTAATTTTTTATGCACATATACGCATTTTTAAGGATAACAATTTCAAATAGATTTTTATTTTATTTAAGCATTTTACAAAATCAATTAATGCACCTAATGGTTATACAAATAAAATGGTTAACTTCTATTCCTGAATCTTTTAAACAAAATAATGAGACCAAGTATTTTGAAATGATAATTAATGGAAATGGAGATTTTTATATATTTGAGCCCTGAAACAGATTTTCATATTATTTCAAAACTAATTATAAAATATATTATTTATACGGTTCATTTAAATTTGAATATTATGTTTTATAATCAGAGCTTTTAAAATAGATCATGATTTAGAAAGAGAGAGCGTAAGGTGTTTCAAATATATAATACAGTTTATTGAAAGCAAACGTATACATTACTCATGAAAACTCTACTTTCTTGAAATAAATTCAGATATATTTTGACATTTTGAAATGCCTTATTTTTAAATGAATCTAAGAAATATTTTCACGAAAACATCGTATTTTAAAATAAATATTACTCACCATTTATAGGTGACACCTTGCAGAAAAGAAAGAGCTGAACAAAATAGAAAGCTTAATGTCTTTACTGATATAAGTAGGTTAAGTTATAAACTGACATCAATAATTCATCGTTTTCATAATGGTAACTTATGAGAAAACTTAAATTCTTAAAAGGAAACTTAAGAAATAATTTAATCTTTGTTATTTTATTATAGCATAAGATTATAAGCAATGTTTGACTAATATAGTCTTAATAAACGTTTTAAGAAACGAATTCACGCTGTATATTATATTTTTTATACTGATAAATTTCATGAAAAAAAGGAAAGCATTTTCTCATTATTGATTTTCTATTTAGCTTCTATCGAGAAATCGTTAGCTCAACAAATGGTATTAATTTTAAATTGATCGCGGAATTAAGAATATTTTTCCATGAAAATTAATTTATAATCTGCGTAAAAAAACTGGTAGGAAATTTATTTATAGGTATTTTATGAATGGTTTTAACATTAATTATATTAAAAAAATTATAGTCAAATTTATAGTAGTTTGTATTATAAATGTGTACTTTCATATTTTAATATATTTATCAAAATATTATGAGTTATAAAAGAAAATATTAGACAATTATTTTTATTTATGTTTTTAGCATACTATATAAAAAGGATATTAAATCATATAAAAATTATATTTTGTTGTTATATAATTTTTATTCTATAAATTAAAGTTTTTTATTGAAAAAACAACTAAAATATTTTCTGTTTTCTATAACGATTCAAAACTATAGCAAAAATTTGAAGATCGAAAGGTATTTCTAATAAACTTGAATTGATTAAATGAAACAAAAAATTCATGCAAAGAATATTTTTCCGTACAATTCGTTTTCCATATCATAAATCAAGCAAACAACTCTATTCATATGCTATGTGATGTAAATATTTGTACAATATAAATGCATATAAATATTTTTATTTGTAGACAAATATCTTGATGTATATATACACATAATATAATATATGTAATATAATAATAAATTCTGAATGTCTATATGGACTTTTATTTTCTTCTTAATTAAAATTCTTTTTTGTCTTTATAAAAATATAAAAGAAACAAAGGGTTAATATGCTTATTTTCTGTTACGCAATAAGTATAGTTAACTCTTAACATGATAAATAAGATTTAATAAATATTCTTTATATACATAAATCTTAAATCTGAATTCTAACAGCAAACTTAGTTGGCTTAATCTTTGTTACCTCAGAACTATGTAGTTTATTTCTAGCTTAAAAAAGAGATTTGAAATTGCTTAAACGTAACGCTGAAAATATAAAAATTACTTATTAAATTTCTTGTGTAGGTTATTAAAAACGGCTTGCTGATTATGATAAATAATCAATTCAATAGTTCTCTAA
>JAPDSC010122677.1:10721-21780 GCA_026290005.1 Latrodectus geometricus | reverse complement strand
TATTTGCATTGAATTTTACTAGCGTTAGCTGAATTTATATTCTGAAAATAAAACTGAATTACGAAACTATCCAAATTCTTTTTCAGTCACTAAGAATTTACAAGTATATATAAAAATAAATTCGTTATCATTTTGCAAATGTTTTTTTTAAATGTCTGTCCTATTACCACTCATTGAAAGTTTCTTTGAAATTAAATAACTTTAAAATTTATCTGCCACTGAACAAACATTTCTCAAAGTTCGTGATTCTTTATTTTTTATTCTTATTTATGATTAAAATACTGAAAAGAATGCACATTTAGCTTTCTTTTATCTTTCTAAAGTATTAAATGTTTTAAATAAATAAATAAATTATGTATTTAAAATTATTTGTTATGTTCTTAAAAATGGCATTGACATTTTTACGAATGACATAATTATGACTTGGAAATAAGTATAACGCTGTTTTTTCTTTGTGTGAAAATTCGCTAATTACTACTTGTAAATTATACGCATATTGAGAAAATAATTGTAAAAAAATTTTTTATAAAACTATACAAAGCAATTCTGATCAATTATATTCTCCAAATAAAACTGTCTTTACAGATAAATATTTCTTTTGATGATATTTTTCATCCTTTTAACATAAATTTATGTGGTAAAAGTTTTGAAATGTTACTCTGACAAATGCAAAATACTGTTAACTTTTTTTATAAGATAAATCGACATTTAAGAAATATTTTGTTATCGGGTGAAATATAAATCTAAATTTTCTGAAATATTTAAGAGAAATACATCTGAGATATACAGATTGAAATAAATAAAAACTATGAATACATTTATTTTTCTGAAGACTCAGAAATATAGGAATTTTTGAGAAATTTTAATTAAAATTTTTTTAACAAGCTATAAATTCTAAAACAGATATTTTGTAAATTTATATGAAATTAATTTTTGATAAATCATTTCAGCTTAAGAAATTTTTTTTCTCCTTTCTAATTAAATATATTAAAATTTCCTATATCTGGTATTTTACGTAAAATAACCGATAGCACAGTTACGTATCATTCATATTGAAAAATATTAAAGAACTGCTTAAAACAAGTAAAACATTTTTAAATGAATCAGAAGAAAAGAAGAAAGGAATGAATATTAGTCTATGAAAAAGATTTGAATCTTAGAATTATTATCAAGTTTTATATTTTAATTTGGATGTAAAATAAGAAACAAAATATGCTTAAATTGAAAATACGAATTTTTCAGCAATATATGTTACTACATGTATGAAGACCTTGTTTACTTATATGTAGACATTGATAAATCGTATTGTTTTCTAAAGTATTCAATAAAAATAATTCATCAACAACGCACTAAAATCAATTTCTAATGAAATTTTAAATTATTTTAAAATTATAATATAAATAAGATTAAGAAATGTTTTTTTTATTCATTTGATATTTTGAACATTAAAGTAGCTTTTTAAAGCATTTTTTGCATGTGTCCAATCACAATATACTCTCAAAATAATCATCAATACATGGAAAATGGTAGCTATATTTTTATATCATAATCTATGACTTATGATATTATTATCAACATTAAGCAAATGGGTCCATTAATCGTCAATATTTCAAACATATTAATCGTTTTTTTTTAAATTATAAAAATACTTTTCTGATAGTCGTTCACATATGTATACTCAGTATTGGTTAAAATTTAATATTTAACATTATTAAAGTATAATTCTTCATTATAAATGCACAGCAGGCGGTATATTGTATTTATACATGCAAATGGAATTTAATATCTGCTTTTAGATCATACCTTAAAGCCTACTACTTACTGGAGACTATTCTGTTGACTTTTGTGGATTATGGGCCTCTCATTGTCTGTTAAATCAATAAATATATTCATAATTTCGTTAGAGTCATTTCCGTATTATTATATCATTATGTATGCAAAGGAAGGTGATGATTTTATATAATCTAGAAATGTAATTAAAAGATAACAACTTAATGTTTTTTTATTAATACTCTTATTTTAATAAATTATTTACGTATACTTCAGACAATTTTAAACTAAATGTAATTAAATTAAACTATCTTATTTCTTTGATTTATTTTATAAGGAGATTTTGTATTCATAAATATCAAACGAAATTTAAGTTAATCTTTATTATTGTGAAACGTTATGCATAATTTTTATTCTTAAAAAGTAAGATGAGCTTCTAGGTACATTATTAAACTTTCGCTTCCTGCATAATTTAAAGATTTTAAATTTTATGCATGCTTTCTCTATAAAATCCTTTTTTTCTTTAGAAACGTAAAGAATAAATAAAAATTGATTATTATCATCATCTTACTTTTAAGTAAAAAAATATAGCACCAAATATTGACTATGGAATATGCATAATTCATTGAGTTTTAATGCAAAAGAGAAAGATGGAAATCAAAGTAATCACTGTAGAATATTTCTAAATATTTTCAAATGATAAAACTATTATATTAGTTTGAATACATAACGATGTAAATAAAGTATGCATTTTAATGAGACAAAACAACCTTTTTAAGAAATATTGAACTTTCAAAAAAATATTTTCAAGTCATAATGTCTAACATTTTACTTTAAATTAAAATATCATGAATATTTATGACATGTATCTATTTTAAGAAATAAGTTCATCTTTTTGAAAGCTAAAAATGTAATTATACGAAAATTTATTTCTTTATTCCAGGAAAAGTTCTATTATTTATAAACAAGATGATCTAAGATATAGAAGTTTTATATATTTTCAAATTTATTCAGCAGATATATTTAATATAAAAATTTTTAATCGTATAAATTGTTATGCAATTAATTTATTTTTCAAAATTTTGTAGCATACACAATATCTTAAAGATACGAATTGACATTCTTGGTTTGATTTACTTAAGCTAAATGAATATGTTCTGCTCATGAGGGTTCATAGTTAGATTTACAAATTTTTGTTTACTATGAACATGTGAACGTGAATACCATATGAACATGCATACTTATGAAAAGAATATGAACTAGGAAATTTTGAATAATATAATGAGTGGAAATAATTCAATAATTAGTTTATTGAATTGTTTACATAAAACTTATCAATCTGTAAATTAATCTGTTTATTTATTTTATAATTAAATAAATAATTATTAATTAGCCATATTAGATTTAAATATATTCTTTTTATGTATCTTAATGGCTATATTAATATTACGTACACATAAATAAAACTTAATCATTTCAAGCATTACTAGCTGTAAAAATATTTTTAACTTTAAATGAAAAATTGTATTTTAAATTTAATTGTAAATTTATTACATTCTACCAATTAAAGGTTAAATATGAAAATCAAGTTTCTGGCTACTGAAGTAATACATTATGTTGTTAAAGCTTTAATTTAACAATGATTATTATTTTTACAAATATTTTTTAAAATTAACTAATATTTTAAAATGAACTATACTTGTTATTTTGTCCACTACACATTTTCATATAAGAGGTGACATAAATATTTTACTTTTCGTAAAAATATAGTAAAAAAAGTAACAGTTCTATTAAATCTTATCATGTGAATTTGCAAGAGTAGATTCTGAAAATTTTATGAATTCATGAAAATAGCCAATTTTATTCTAAAATTTGTACAATTTATTTTTTTTAATCTTTGGATAGTTTAAAATTGCATGATCTGATTTCTCTGCAATTTGTAAAAACAATATATGTAATATTATATACGTTTTCAATCAAATTATATATGTTGTAAGTGTTTTACCTTTTTAAGGGTTAAAATTCTTTAAATTATTAAACTTTGAGTCTAATATTTCCTCGATATAAGGAAGTGCTGAAAATTTCAACAAAAAGTAAACATTCAAAACAGACTTTTATAATAATGCTATTAAAAAATTGTTAAAGGTTTAGAGAAAAAAAAGTAAAAGCTTATTTCTTATTCAAAATTCACTTGAAAATCACATGCAAAATAAAAAATATTAAAATTCAGTATAAAATTCAAGAAAACGTAAGTCATGTATAAATTAAATTACCGGAGTAAATTTTCATCGCACTATATTAAAAGATTTTTCCTGATGTTGTACAAATTTTCCAATTTGTTTATAACACTATCTTTAAAAATGCATATTAAAAAGTTTTCTTTCATTTTAGGATAAGTTAATAAAAAATATGTATACAATACAACTTTTTCCTAATAAGTTTTTTCTCACAAAATTTTTTATTTTCAGAGAGCAGATGTGCCACTAATTAATCTATCGAGGGTTCTTTCAGAATTTCTATTTAATAAAAATTTTAATAATATTAAGTCTCTCTAAGAACAATTTTTCAATGTTTATTTTTTATGTAAAAAATTCTGATTACGTAAAACTGTTGAAAATATTCTTTTGTTTTAGTCATAAACTATACAATTAGTTTTTTACTAATTATGTATTTAAATTTAATATTTGATAATATATTATATTTTAAAATATTTTTTTCTAACATTGACAAATTGGTTTTTATAAATTTCGTAATCTTAAGATATAAAATTACTTTAATTACGTTATTTTTATTCTGAAACTTCAATTGCATTTAGATGTTAAAAATTTATATAGAATTAAACATTTTAATAATTTTTGAAACATAGAGATGTTATTCATAAACTTTATTTTAAAATTTTCCTGCATTATATCATATACAATAATTTCTGTATTTTTATAAGTATAGAAATAATTGCATATAAAATATATATAAATTATCTATATATAAAATTATACTTATTTATACTATTTAATACTTATTTATAAGTTTAATGTCAAATAATTTGCATTTATTACTAAAATTTATTTAATGATTTTATAAATTATTATTATTTTGATATTGTGGATGTTTTTTAATAATTCTTTTTCTAATGAGAAACTAAAAATTTCATTTGATTCAAGATACGTCTACATTCCTAGAACATAAAATTATTTTTGATTCAGATAAATAATGTTTTGATTTAGAAAGAAAAAGTAAGTTATTAAGAGTTAGTTGAATTCTATATTCAATATGATGTATTAAAAATATTTTATACATCTCCTACAAAATATTTAAAGAAAAATTTTAAAATTTAAAATAAAATAAATTTTTATATTCATTTATATACTTTTAATCTGCTTGCAAAAATCAAGCTATAATATTTTCAAGAAAGTTTACGCAATCTTATCGAAAGAATAGTGATGTGTAATAAATGAATAACTGCAATATATTTTCTTTAATATCACAAAAATTAGGAAAATATATCAAAAAATAAAAATCATTATTCTAACCAACGCTTAAAGGACAAAATTAATACTATCCAAAACAATTATTCAAAAATACAATGCAATTCCTAATAAAAAATGATTTAATTATTCACAAACATGTTAAGTTTAAAACAAACATATGAAGTTTATTATTTGATTGATTATTTTTCTAGACACTTTAAAAGTAAATGAAATTATTTTTCTTACTTTTACGAAAGTGACTTCAAAGCTTTGAGTTCTCAGAGAAAAAGTTTTCGTATGAAGAACTCTGGTCAACTCTGGTGAAAATTTCGTGCAACTCAGGAGAAAATTTACTAAAAACTGCTTGGAAGAAACAGTCGCCTTATTTAAGTCAAGATTTTCTTTTTCAACCTTCAGAAGCTCTCAACCAATCTGTTGCACTTCGTGAGAATAAGAGAGGGGTGTAAGGGTGTTGGGCATGCGCAGATGATGCGGCTGAAAAGTAAAAGAGGGAGGATGCTTCCATCCTAGATGTGGATAACTATCAGCCGGATGTTTCCACATGTTCCGTCTTCCGCAAGCTATCATTCTTCTAGTCTTCTTAGTTGCATGTACTGCTTTTGTGTTTTTTTCAATGAGAAAAACGACTCTTTTTTGTGTTCCCTTTTATAAAATAGAAACTATTACTATAATTTTAATAGATATATAACACATCACAAATTTCATATGCTTGAAATTTGACTATGTTTACAATAAGGGGATTAAATGTTAATGGAATTGTGATTGAAATTATTGAATTAATGTTACACTTATTAATGAATAAATGACGAATTCTTATTTGGCATCTTTTTTCCCTCCAGAGTGTTTAATTCAGGAATTATTTACAAAAAACACTTTAATTTATTACAAACCCTCTTCTAAAAGTCTATTTCTTTTAAATTATATATATATATATATAATGTGTACGTAAAAATAATTTATATACCTCCTTTAAATTATGAAGTTCATTTTTGAATGATTAAAATGAATATTAATTGGTGATATTTATTAATATTTATTATCGCTTAGATCAATAAGGTTACTGATATTAATTAATATAGTATCAATACATAAAAATTTTATATAACAAATTTAAGTATTTATGTTCTATGTGGACACACACACACATCATCATATAATTTAACATGGTTTAATTAATTGGAAAGTATTTAGTCAATTTCAAAAGATGTTCACCAGTTAAAATTTGTGATGCTAAATTTTCTTCCTCCATGAAACTTTAATTTATTATATAAATATCCATTGAAATATTCGGAAGGAATAAAAATGCATTTATGCAAATATTATTTTTGCTTTTGGCAATATCACGGAATTTTAAATAAATTATTTTATAGGATGACACATATAGTATTACTTTCTTAAGAACAAAAATTCATTAAGAAAATTATCATTCATTTTAATATGGCATTCACTTTTTATTTGGGGTACATTTAAAAATAGTTGCTTTTTTTCATGATGTATGAGACAAATGTTTTGATAAAATCGAATAAGAATAAAGCAGTAATTTTATTCTTAATTAAAATTTTTATGAAATATTACGGTTATAGGGAAGTGATATAAAACGTTAATATTAATCTCTGTTAATCGAGTTAGTATTAATATATGTATGATTTTGTCAATCAATATTTTTTTTACATGATGCATTTGATATGTCATGTATCAAAGTGAATTTGGATTTGGAAAGTGAATTTGGGGATGTATATAAATACAAGAAGTCCCATTCACACACACACACAGACATGCGCAAATGAAAATAAATAACTCCAAAACTAGGTAGCAATTTCCTTATAAAATAACTTATTAGTTCGAAAACTTAAATTATTTTTTTTTCATCGTTTTTTTAACAAATGTGTCTAAATTAAAAGAACATAAATTAAAACGATATAAACATTAAAATATGTTTGACAACCTATGCTTTAATTTAAGAAAAATATATATCAGAAAATTTTTTATTATCAATCTATGAGAAGACAAAAAATTCATGCTATTTAAACCAATTACTATAAGTTACGATATTCATGATTTTAATAATTTGAATTATTCTATATGTGAAATTTCAAAGTACAATTTGATTACAATGATACCGAGAATAACAGAACAAATAAGTAAAACAGCAGCCAAAAATAAGTAACCGAGACCGCTCTGTATTTTTTTCCATTTTTGAATTACAATTGTAGCATCAAAGAACTTCGTTATTATTAGTAATTAGCATCTTCATCTTAAAAATCAGTTCATTCATTGAGATTTAGTCCACAAGCGTCTCTGACATGAGTATATTTAATTGTAGTATTATATTCTATTTCTGATTTAAGCGAAGTAAAAACAATGTATATAATTTTTCCAATTATTCTTTTTCAAATTTAAGAAAAGTAAAAAAAAAAATGTAGAAAATTTTTTCCATATATTTTTTTTTGATTTAAGCAAAATCAAAACAAATAAAGACAATTTCATATAATCTTGTTTTGATTTAAGCAAAGTCAAAAAATAAATTTAGACAAAATTATTATACCCTATATATGTTCAGATGCCATTTATTTTTTTCACGTTTAATATTTCCTTACGATTTAATATGCATAAATGAAGATGATATAAAATTATGTGTAAACAGAAGTATGGAGACGTGCAACATGATTTTCTGAAATTAGAAAAAAAGTACTCGTAATAATACTTCATATGCTTTTTTTACATTAGGTGTTAACAAGTAATACTTGTTAACACCTAATGTAAAAAAGTATACAATACATTAGATGTTGACAAGTAATACTTGTCAACATCTAATGTATTGTCCTGCATTCTATATTATCTTGAGTCGAGTCTTGCGTGGCATAAATCCAGTAGGAAAATCCTAAAAAATCTATAATAAAAGCAATTGCAAAAATTATAAGCTCGCAATGTATATACCATTGTTCTAATCCAAATGTAATCTAGGTATTTTATTGAAAATATATCGTCATAATAAATAAGCACAATTAATAATAAAGTAGAGGCTAATATTTATGATTCAAATTAAATGATATCAATATGCTTAATGCAACTTTAATGATTTATGTTTATTTAAAATTTAAAGCTGTGAAAAATCAGAAAACTTATAATTACTACTTATATTTACTTATAATTTTTAACATCTTTACTAAGGGTAAGTAAAGATTTAGATGAATAATATTTGGAAAAATATAATGATGATATTTTTTTTTCATTGTAATTTTTAAACATGAATATTAACTTATCACATCTGACTGTATTGAGTAGTGGCAAATAGATATATTTATTTAAGCTACTCTCGTATATTCTAAATAATTTTTATTTTCTATATTCGCTGATGTTGAAGAATTATTAAAATTTATACAAAAATTTAATGGAATATAAAATACAAGTATTTATTATAATATTTGCTGCATAAATACCTAGAAGTATTTACGTAGGAAATGTTTGAGGAGTACTTTAAAATATGTTGAAGAAGCATCTACTTGTTTTTTTTTCAAAACAAATACAAATAGATAAAAAGTGAATCACTATCTTTATTACATTTCAAAATTCATATATTTACGAAATTTAGTTTATTTGAGAAAAATATTTAATGCTTAAAATTTATTTTTCATTAGATCTCTTTTTTATCTGATATTTTATTTTTCATAAAAAGACGGATTTATTTTAGGCAATTTTGTAATTATTGATGCAACATGATTTGTTTTATAAATATAAATACGTTAAAATACAACACACAAAATATGATTCAACTAGAATTTTCAATTATAAAGGAATATACAATATACTATATTGAGACCTCTGCTATAAATAAAAATAATTAAAACATATATATTTTTGCTTAACAATTATGCAAAATATGCATCTAAAAGTATTATATTGTAATAATAATATCTAGACATCTATTATTAATTTATTACAATTAAATAGAAATTATGGTATAATTCTATTTAATAGCAATAAATTATTATATATATATAAATATAACGCATTATATATATGTATATATATCTTTCACGAATACAAAGTAATAAAATATAGACATTTAATATTAATTTATTATAACTAAATATAACTTTTATTCAAGTGATGAAATTGTTCCATATTTTTTGTTTTTAGATTCGCATAAAATTTGCATTTTCTAATTAGTAAAATAATTTTTTATATGTTAATAATTAAAATATAATTTGTAAACTACTACGCATTTAATTAGATCCTTTAAAATCATGTATTTACAACCATTTAAACATTCTGCTTAATAATAGTTAAAATAATGTCATACATTTTTTCATGTTAATTATTTAAATACAAATAAGAATATATTTAAAAATTTTCTGTATTATTTTTATAAAAATATTTCTTTGAATGAAATGACATCATTGACTATAATAAATTTTAAACTATCACTAAATTATTTTAAAAAGAATAACTAGATCATATAAAAATATTTATTTTCTATTATAGCATCAAAAGAAAATGTATATAGTTTTGTGTTTGCGATATTCATACATTAATTATTCATAACTTTAGGTATGAATTGAAGTTTTCAAAAAATCATAATCCAATGTAAAATACTAATTTCTTTTTAAGATTGTCAAAATGCTTTTTTGAAGTACATAAAAATAAATCTGCAGTCACAAATTATATGTAACAACATATATTATATGAAACAATTATATGTTACAACATTATATGTAACAATTATGTGTTACAAATTACATGATAATTTTAGAACTGTTTATGAATGTTATGAGTAAATCACTATTGAAAAGGATACAATACTCTCTTACACACACATTAAGTAGCATGATAGAACAAAAATACAAATCTTTAAAAATGATTTTTTTTTTGCGATATGTAATTTAAAAAATATATTCTGTATAAATTCAAAAACAGCTATACATAGCAAGATGACGAAAAACTTTTCCTTCAGATAAAATAATGTTTACATTGAGCTTGCACTACAATTTTTGAGAGATTGAAAATTTCGTACAATAGAAAAAATTGTTATATTTTTCATATTTTATAAAAATATGCATAAAAATGATTTTTATTTTAAATTTTGAATAAAACTGAATAGATTCATGTCTTATATTATTATATCTTTACGTTAAATGTAATATTTTTCTGTAAAATTAGACATTTAATTTGCTCACAATAAGTAAATTAGTTATACTGGCAATTTAAATATTTTTATTTTTTTACTTCTACTGATACTTTTTTACAAATTTAATAAATCTGCATAGTAGCACATTTATTAAATTTATTAAATTGATGATGTTTTATATATAACATAATATATTCTTTTATAAAATAATAGCTCTTGAGAATATTTTCAAACAAAAAAATATTAGACAAACACATTTTTCAAAAACATACCATGTAAAAGTTTTAATATGTAAGATAACTAAATATTTCCGTATATATGATATTTATTAATATGCTCACTACGATAATATATATATATATATATATATATATATATTGCAAAAATATTTTTGCATAATAAGTCATTTATAAATATTTTCTCTTTTTGCCATTTTATTATATATATTTGTTATTTATATTCCCATAACATGCATTCCTAAATAACCTATTTATGATTATAAATAATAATAATTTTATTATTTAACATGAAATGCAATGATAAATAAAATCACTAGTTATGAAAAGGATATCATTAATCTCACAAATGAAAAACTACTAAAAAAAATATTCTGAGAAGATTCTATATGTTTTTTATACAGTCGAATCTATAGCAAAAAGCTTACTATTTTCAA
>JAPDSC010122677.1:0-10711 GCA_026290005.1 Latrodectus geometricus | reverse complement strand
ATTTTTGGGGTATGTTATTGGGCTATTCCAATGAATATTATTATCTAAGCATATTAAGTAATATTTTCATTGTATTGAAAATAACAGGTATGTTAAGTAATATTACCTGTTATTTTCAATACAATGAAATACTGGATTTTAACTCGATGACGTACACAGCAGATACACAACGATATTTGAGAGATACAGAAAAGCCATTCATTATCCAAAGTATTACTTGCATCAGATAGCTTTAACTTTTATAATAGCTATTCCCAGTTGATTACTACCTGTGAAATTAAAGAGTGATTATTCAAAGCCACACTGTAAACCATCCAGTAATTTTTAAATCCTATAACTCTGTCTACACATACACTGCAGTAGTATATTCAATGTGTATATTCTCTCTAAAATCCATAAGAGGAATGTGGTTGAAAGGAAGTGTATAGATCTCCAATGGTGAACTTGCATATCACAGAATAACCAATACATCTTTATGCGTATCTCAATTATCAGTATAGTTCATTTTCGCAGATGTTCTTACGGATGTACACCCATATGTTCGACCTGTGCTAGTCGATGAAATTGTGTTTGAACTTGCGGATAAGCCAACCAGAGTCCTAAATCGTCTTTTAATCACAGAAATATTTATTATTACCAACACTATTTCACTATTTCGTTTTCTTTTATTTTCAAATTAGTATTATTTATGTACTAATTTTATTGCTGAGAATATTGAATAAACTGTCATAGTCAGTTTTTTACATAATCAGATTCTCCTAATTATAAGTTTTTACCCCTCAAATTAAAAAATGGAGACACCAGGCGACAGAATGCCATTGTCATTATGTAGTATATATATATATATATATATATATATACAACAGTTTAAAATTTCAAGTTCTTATAAAATTAATATTTCACAAAACAAAATAATATCGCTTTTGACAGTTGAATAAAATTTTTAAAATTCATCTGCCTAAAGCATTATTTACTCATAACATTTATTCAATAACAACTATAAATTTACTCATAACATTAATTCAATGACAATTACTCTAAACAATGTTTTGAATTATTGAGTGATTCTGTGAATCTTTCTCATTTGCAACTAATTGAAATGCATTTAATGTATTGCATTTCTTTGAGAATCTTTTCAATCAAATTTATATACAATTCTGAACAATTTAGATCTTTTTTAAGTTGATTTAATGATTTATTTCCTTGAAATTCATTATTTTCATATTATTTCACAATCACACATGATTTGTTTCCTTCGATGTAAACATATCACAGAAATAGAGGACATTTAAAACATGAAGTACGTATAATTAATAATTGATAACTTAAGCATCTGTTGTCTTAAGAATCTGTATAAGTGGTGTTTTTACAAATTTTTTGCAAGTTAGTGTACGGAGTTTAAAATTTTTATTATTATATTTGTTGATTGTAAAATGAAGAAAAAAAATGGAGAAAATAAAACAAAATTCTTATGATTGAAATAAATGGAAAATATATTATGCATGAAAGTTAGTCATTTTTGGAATCTGATATAGAAAACTATCTGCAGGAAATGATAACACATCATAGAAGTTGACTGTCATGATATGTGCTTAAAAATAAAATAGTATTTAAAAATACCTTTTGAGTGCTTATTCACAAAAGTTATAAATTTTAGAAGATAATAAAAAATTCCGTCCTAATAATTTTATAAGTAAATTTTAAAATGTATCAAGCAACAAAATTTATTCCTCCGAATTTATATACTATATATCTTAAAGTCAAAATGTTGCAAAAATCAACTGTTTAAAAATGCTTTCAGAGATAGTGATATCCCCCTTTCATGAAATGAATGCTTTTCAATTTCATCTGTTGTACGAAAATAAGAAGAATATTTTTTCTGTAGTAGTGTTTGATTTTAAATGACTAAAATTTCATAATAAGGATCAACATTGTATATACTTATTTGCTTAAAAACTACTGGAGGAATATTTTAAAATTTTAAAATACCATACAACTCATAATTGTAATATATGTTATAATGTCACTGATATTTGGTTGGTTATAGAGGCAACATTACACTTTTTAAATTTAAATTTATAGAAATATAATAGCATTCAATATTTGAAGTAAATTTATTTGTTCTCTTACAAGAATTAAAATATAAATATCAGCTTTTTTGTCTCTGTCGCTGCATTTTCACATTCAAAAGTCATTGAGTGCAACAGATTTTTCTTATGTAGCAGTGGAATTGTCTGAACTGCAGAAAATCATCTCCATAAATAGACATGAATCCTGTATCTACCTGCATTGAAAAGAATAGAATAATCTGTGTTTAAGTTTTACATTTCCGTTTAGTAAAAATACATTAATTACTTTTGTATGAGTTCATAGTGATATTCCTCGCTACTCAAATGTATACAAAGACATGGATACTAACTTTGTGTCTCATATATATATATATTACTATTTATTGCAAAATTGCTGTATGACATATCCTACAACAATTAATACAAAATCAGTGAATTATATTTATGATTCACAGATTTTGTAATCACTAATTTAATGCAAAAGAGAGCAGTCAAACAATGAAGTACGGAATTTTTATTATGATTTCTATGATGCAAATAAAGCAAGTAGCAACCATAATAATGATTATTAATCAATTTAGCGCCATTTGACACCATTAAGTATTTAATAACACGTTTACAGAAAATACTAATTTATTAGGTTGTTTTGTAATTAAAATTGAGTTCAAAATTCACATTACAGTAAACATCATACTAGAGAAGCCATGATCTGTCATAGCGGATGTAATAAAGTGCTTAATATTTTTACTCATATATAAAACTAAGTAGATTTTAAAATTTTAAGATGAATTTTATTCATTTATAGTTTACGGTTATTGTTTTTCTTTTTATCTGTAAGCACTTCACATTTTTTGTTCAAGGAAGACAGAAATTTATATCTTCACAATTTTTTTTTCGTAGCCTTAAACAATTTTGAACAAAGATTGATATTTTTAGTTTTGAATGAATCAATAATGAACTCAATAATACAAAAAATATTTTTCAAGAATGTAAAAATCAGTGATAATAAGAAATTTAAAATAATATGTGGATTTCAATAACTTTAATCACCATAATTTAAGGATATAACATTCTACAACATAATTTAATTCTCTTTCCTATAATGAAAAAAAACAAAATACATTGATTTTTTACCATATAAATGCAGTAATTTTATCATTAGATATTCTAAAAAATAACATAGATGGTAAATAATTTTATAATATATTGAAATAGAAAACATGTTTGTAAGTTTAATCTCACATGGGAAAGTATTTTATCTCATTCCTACTGTTTCAATTATTATCTAAACACAAAAGATATATAACATGTAACACTAGTTTAAATGCAAGAGAAATAAATATATACTATGATTATTATTATTATGTAAGAGAAAATAAAATTTTTAGTGGTATGAGAGTTAATTTGTTTTAGCTATTTTATTCAAAATTTGAACTAGAAAAATAATTATATTTTAACTCCCTAGTTTAAATACTCATATTCCCAATATTCCTTTATTTAAATTCAAACAAAGATATGTTCTATTTTATTTAAAATACCAAAGATGAAATAATAGGAAAGATATTTTTTTGCCTATTGAATCATTTAAGTCATTTTTCAAATTTTGCTTTTAAAAAAATTTTATTTTGAACAAATATTTGTTGTTTTAAGAAATTCAAATGAAAAAGACTTTTTTACCTCAAAACTTAAAAGATTTGTTTATTTTTATTTATAGTTTTTATTATTTTTCTTCCATAGCAATGAGAAATAATTTTTACGATACGTAATATTAATAAAAACCCTTTTGTGCAATACATTATTTAATGATTAGTCCTTCACTGATAATATGCTGCATTTTAGAGAGACATTTCCTAGCAATTTTATTAGTAAGTTTGTTGCTAATATTCTAAATGACGTTGCAATAAATAAATATAATTTTATATATTTATCACAGTTTCTGTATGAAAATTGTCACTCATAGATACAACCATTTCTTATGTATTTAAATTTGATTAACATATCATATATATACTTCAAACATTTAAACATTTTAAATTTGATTAACATATCAAAACATACTTCAAACATATTTAATCAGATATATATTTCCTGTCTCTTACAAAAATAAAGATATAAACGTACTAGGAATTAAACTATATATGGTTTTATTCTTAATAGCTCATTTTTGAGTTCGTGAAATTGGTTTGCCCTTATATTTTATGTAAATATTTGCTCCAATTGTATAAATGACTATAATATTTAAGAAGTAGTTTTATATAATAGATCATTTAGATAAAATACGTTATGAAGATTATATTTTTATAGATATCAGCAAGAAAAACGTCATTTTAAATTGCTTTGTGATTGTGCAAGACGTATCATTGTTAATATAATGCTTCATTAATAACATATGATTTCAAACAGAATGAAAAATGTATGCATCAAATTAAATTGAACCAGTAATAATGTGAAAAATTACCACGCTACAATATTTCTTTAACTCAGCAGTAACAGAAAAAAAATATAATTCAAGTTACTGAGAAATCAGTCTTGGCAGATATGTAAATATATCCAAACATAAATTACTTAATCTATCCAAATAATAGAATCTATTAAATTATTAATTCCCAATCAAGTCAAAACTTTCATTTCCAAGAGAAAGGAAATAACACTTTTGATAAATTACAATTTATATTGCAGAGATCATTGAATATATGATATTACAAGAAAGTTGAATTTTTTGTTCTCCCCCTTAAGAAGACACTACGAAATTTTAATGGCAAAGGCAATCTTTCTACAAAGGAAATCATTAATAACAAAATTCAAACAAAACTGCAAACAAAATATATTGTTAATACTAGGAGATTCATGCTTACTTGCAAATAATGTTAAGTAAAAGATATAACGTAATAATGATACAAAATGTAAAGATGTCTGATCATTTAATAGCTTAATTCTCTGGAGCATTCATTGCACAAAATTGATCGCAAACGTTATGGTGTTAGAATATGTAGTTCCTCTTTTGATTTTCCCTCCCTCACTCTACTGCTAAATTTCAAAAACTTTGGTATTATTTTAGATAACAATTTGTTTGAGATATCTGTTACATTTACCTATTTCTCTTAACTTTTATATACTTATATATTCGTAATCATTTCAGTACACATAAATTATTCACATGTCTCCTCGTGGATTTTATATTAGTCTCCTCGTAGATTATTAATTATCCACTAATTTTCTTATTATACAATGTAGATTGTATATTGCAAAATGAAATTCAACAACTTAAATTTCATTTAAAAATCATTCCTAATCTTAATTGCATTTCCTGTTTCATAGCTGTGATTATTGCAGCTTTCAAGTTGTATGGTTTAATGTTTCCTAGTAATAAGCAGTTTTTATAAGCAAATTATCTAAAATGCATTTTTATTTAAGTAACATATTAAGTTAGAAACATTAAACAAGGAAATATCTAGAAATCACACTTTGTTTTATCTGTTGTAGTTAATGAACAAAATGTATTTACCTATAATATATTATTTTTAAAATTAAGAAAATTGTTTTTTTTTTTTTTTGACTAATATTACGTTGATTAATTAGAAGTGCAAACAATCACAATAAAAATTGTCTTAGCTAAGCTCTAGTTACTACTTATCATAAATAGAGATTAAAATAAATTTGAATAAAATTGTATGCATACATTTTCCTTTCAATGCAGTTATGTATTTTTTCAAATTAAGTACTAAAGATAGTATTCTTTGTGCATTGTCTAATTCTAATTCATGCAATAAATATTCTCCAACTTATTCCACTTATTGAATAGTTAGTAATACACTTAAATCTGCGATTCAGTAATAAGTTAATTTCAATTACTTCTTACGAAATTTGAAAAAAATTAAAAATTTTAAAATACTCAAATTTAACCCGAGCAACTTCCAACCAACTGATAATTTGAAGTGATGTCAAAGATAATCAAATATAGAAATTACTTTCTACTTATAAACACTAACAAATTCATTGGTTTTATCTGATAAAATAAAATATCCTCTCGTATTCAATGAAATTGAGTGGTAGAATACGAAACTTAAATTTATAGAACTTTATTAGATGAAGATAGATAGTTATAAACAAGAGTACATCTTATTCAATATTCTATAAATTTCGTTTTACTAATGAAAATATATTGTAACAGAATTAGCTTCAGTATAATAATGATTAATATGCGTTTTTTGGCACATTATTCTTATATTTTACTGGAAAAATAGCTTAATTGCAATACTGTTGTTACTTTTATTGAGCACACACACGCACGTGGGGAAAATGCTTAAGTAATTATGCTAATCTAGAAGATATTAGAAATGATGTATAAAAATAAAGTTTTTTAAAAGCATAGAAATGATTACTATGCTTAGTTACTGACTGCAGTGGTTTGTTTAGGCATACATTTTACACAATTTACATTTTCATTTCCGTGCACCAGGTTAACTGAAAAAACAAAAAACAATCAGTTGTCACCGGGCCCATTTATTGTCATTACTCGGTTTGCTTTCCTCATAACATACTAATAATTTAACTGAAGAGGAATCTCTCTTTGCATATTTTAGAGCATAAAAAGCTAGAGTTTTAATCCAAGTTAAATCTTTATAGGCACTATTTCATATATTCTCTTTGTGTTATCTTATCAGAAATAAATAAGTTTAAATAAGGGTATGTTAATTTGGTTGCTACAAATCACAACTATCATAAAACGCCATGCATCAGTAAATATATACAGCAATATACTGTTAAGCATACACAGTGTGCAGTATTGTTAGTTTTGGTAATTGCAGTTAAATATTCCACAATTTATAAAACAAATGAATGTTCAGTAGATTGATTTAGGCATAGTAGAAGTGTCAACAGTCGGTGAGCTGTCGTTAACGAATGTCAATCACATAAGTCCAATGAGTTTTATTTTGAGCATGTTAAACCATTATTAGTGAATGATACTAGATGAAAAATTAGAATGACACTTGTATTGGCTTTTCCAAGTCCTATAATAAATGCTATGTGAATATAATTTCACAGGAAGCAAATCTATTTACATAATTTCTGCAAAGTACATTTGCAAAACTCCTAATTAGTTAATTATGAAATCATACCAATCTCCGCGTCATTGAGTGTTAAGTGGGCAATATATGCAAAGGAAGAGAAAAATAGAACAATTCTTCAGAGATTCTTTTATAACAAAACTTGACGTATTTTGAGAGGGCATTTGACGTAAATATATGGTCACTGGATACTTTGAATAGACATCCAGCTGGATCATCGTCATTGAACATTTGTGTATGTCATTTGAGGAAAATTGTTTTCAATGTCAAGAGTAATCCTTTGGATGTATGTTGATAACAGAGTTTTACTTCCAGTTTCGCAATGTAAAACTACTCTAATCTACTACTATATGCGATATACAACTATATATTATTATGTAATATATCTATAGCAGTATGTCATAGTATTCCAAGAAAAAAATAAGAAATGGGTTTTTTATACATACATACAAGGTATAAGTAACCAGAATATAGAATACTATTTTAAATTTTTTATATTGGTAATTCATATTTATGTACCAACTGAGAATCTATGATTATCGTTTCTACAAATTTAAAAAACAGCTTAACGATTAGAATTACTGTATAGTTCCTCAGCAATATAATATTGAATATATATTGTAAAAAGCAATATTTTGCTAGCTGTAATATTTCTACATTATCAGGAAAACTGAATTTCATAAGATAGTAAAGGCTGCAAATAATATTTGATTGTTAGAAAAACGCTTACAATATTTTTTATTTACAGTATTCTAGGCTTACAGCATTTTTATTCAGCAAAATAGTTTTAGGTGAATCTGTACTTGGAGGGCAATGAATATTTATATTTTATTATTACAGAAAAAGTTATATGAACTGCTCTTATTTGTCATAATATCTTTTCTCTCTACAAATTTGAATTAAGGATTATAAAATCAATCAATCACACTGAATTATGACATATATTTTTTTATTCAAATGTTTATTATAATGAGTTAAGACGTGTTATAATTTAATATTAGAAATGATCTAATATTAAATTATTATATTATCTAATATTGATCTAATATAAATTATTATAATTATCGAAAAAATTAGAAAACTTTAATTTAGATTACACTTGCTTTTAAATTTAGTCGCTGGCAAAATGTGACACAGAAAATTTGATTTTTCACATAGATAATACACGTCAATCCATTCTTATTTTAAGTAAATTTACAAAATTAGAACTATTATTTTTAATTATTAGGAAAATCCCAAATTAAAGTATTTTAAATAAAAAGATTAATTTCAAAACTTTTAATAATGTTATGACTTTTATTTAAAAATTTTATAAGAGGAATTTTAATTTGTCTTATAATGCAAAAATTATTAAAAATAAACTCTATATTCTTTTACATAATAAATATAAATATTTCTTTCTTTGAGTACCTATTTTCAGAACTTTCTTTTACTTAATCTTCAATTCCATAATACATTTTTGGAAGTAAACGTATGACGCTCGTTTTGCTCTCCTATATGTATTTAAATAACTTGATTTTGTTAGCAAGAGATTTGTATGAAATTTATTCTTAGGAAAAGTTGTAGCGTCTCACATATATATTACATTAACTTGCTTTAAGGATAAGTTATTATATTTATAAGATAGGCAAAGCCAATATCTGCCTTTCATTTATTAAAATATGCGTTTTTACTTACTTTTTCTCTGAAAAGCTTTTCGTCGCTTAGATTACACTTGTTTCTAAATTTAGCCGCTGGTAAATTGTGACACAGAAAATTCGATTTTTCACCTAGATAATACTTGTCAATCTATCCTTATTTTATGTCAATATTTATGAAAAAAAAAACTTTGGACAAAATAACTTGTGGCATTTATTAACTGAAAATATATTTTCTCAAATTATATAGAATTCAGAATATTTTACAAAACATCAAGACATTAATGAACATTCACATCTTTATTTTCAAAAAATACTTTATTTATTTTATATCTTCATCCACTTAGAAACAATGACTTAAATTAAACATGGATCAAATTGTCTGAAATCAGATTATACCAAAAATATCATTTATGAAACATTCTTTTCAAATAAAGAGATAATTTTTTCATATAATAAATAATGTAAACACAATTCCGTAATCAAAGAAATTATAAGATATATTAAAATGACGTGAGTTATCACATTCTTTTAGACTTGAAAATAATTGTTAAATATTTAATTTTTTTTTTTAAATTGTAGTTTCTTCCTCTAAAATATCAATCTCAGATATTTTAAATGAAGTATTCATATTCCTCCTCTAATAACATATATAAAATTGGTAATTCAAATAATTTGAATTTTTCTAGAATAAATGTATGCCATCATCTTTATATATGAAGGATAGTATGATTACCGCATTATTTAGTTTTAAAAATTTTGTAAAAATAAATCATTAAATATAATTATTCTATTTCACCTTATTATATGTAAATTAAAAAGACGAACAAAATAAAATTCCAGTTGGGTAGTTTTGAATATTAATATTATCATCTTAATACACTGAATAATATTTGTGAAGCGATTATGTAATGCAAATCAAGAAACTTGGCAAACATTCCTCACTTGTGATAAAAGGAATGATGAACATGCATTTCAATTATTATGCTTTTGAAAAACGTCATCATTCTGTCCATGTAGATGCAAAATCTGCTAGAAAGTTAATAGAATTGCATGATGTTCTATGACACATTATAATCTTCAATACTATAAATACTTAAAAATCATTTAATTTATAATTGGAATATTTACCATTCATATTTAACATGTAATAATATTCAAATAAAATTTTATTCAACCTGTAGTATTACATTTTTAGCACAATGTTTTGAAAATAGCAAATAGAATAGTCGATCATATGTATAAGCTAATAAAAAAAATGTTTCCAAGCCTCTTGGAAACAACAAGCATTAATTTATATACAGAAAAAATTAGTTAAAAATTTGTTACGCATCTTAATGTTAACTAATATATTAAGAGATATAATTTTCAATATGCATATATTTTACATTGAGAATATATATGTTATATATGGTGCATCATACCTGAATCTTAATATAAATTAATATGTAATTAGTTTACGTTTAGGAAATTTCAAAGAAACATTTACATAGTGTACATCGTTTCTTTGTACGGTGTGTACAAAGTGGTATTAACGTGTCTAGACAATATAGAGCCAAAATGTTTTTTCTCCAGATTTCATCGTTTATAAGCATGAGAAATATTTTAAAGGGCTTAAGTAAAATATGTGAAAAAATATTAAGTTTTATACAACAACATTGTTAAAAACAAAGCAAAAAAGAAGTGAAAAAATGCGTATTTTTATGTCTGTTTAAATTTAATTAAATATATTAATTTTTTAAATCTCAACTTGTACAAACATTTTATGTTTTCTCAAAAAATATATATTTCATAAACTTATCATTGTTTAGATATTTCAAATAATAAATAATATGAAACTTGTAAATTAACGAATTAATAGTTCTAACGTTGTGTAAAATTTGTGGTAATTTCTTTTATTGAGTTAATATATATATATATATATATATATATATAT
>JAPDSC010122655.1:0-12302 GCA_026290005.1 Latrodectus geometricus | reverse complement strand
AAAAATCACCAATAAAATCGATAGCCAAACAAAAATCTCCAAGTTTGACAAGAAGGCACTCTTAAATACAGTATTAAGCAAATGTTTACATTGTATTTGTTTGGAAACAGTTGTGGAAATGACGTCACACTAATGTCGTCAATTTCAAAGTGAAGCTTAATTAGCGACCAATGAAAAGGCTAAAACAAACGAGTAATTAATGAGCATGCGCGAAAAAGCGCATCAAATTCGCGAGTTGGCGAAGTAGGGGACCTAAAGCGCAAATTAACCTATTATTATTTTGATGTTCTTAACTTATGCATTTTATTTCACCATCAATGCTTTTATGATTGCATATCATTGTCAAAAATAAAGGTAAAACTATATTTTAGGGTGCCCCTTTGGCAAACATGGCGACTTTTGTTGTCACAGAAAAATCAATTCCTCTGTTGCAATCAGAATACGATTGGGTTTTGCCCACCTTGACGATCAACCACAACTTGGCGAGAATCGAGGGGGCACCCTTAAGTATAGGCTAACCAAAATAAAATATATACAAAAGTGTATTTTTATTATTCTTATTGAAGTAATGATCTGCAATCTTTTAATGAAGTGGCACGATGAAATTTCGTAATAAAAACTGTACTAAGCTTCATGAAATTTTGAAGCCTCAGATTAGTTAATTTTAATGTATTTATTAATTTTAAGGGCAATGTTGGCGATTCCTGTTTATATATGCTGTAAAATCTCGTTGGCGCATTTTTAAATTTTCGGTGATTAAAAAATGTTGCATAACTAGCAATACATTTTCGTCATAATTTCTTTCTAAATAAGTAAATCAAATATTATTAATAATAAAAAAAAGTAAATAAATTATGAAATATAAGGATTTTTTTTAAAAATTTACTTGAATTTTCCTTACAAGAATTTTAATGAAAATTAAGAAAAGTGTTCTAAAAATTGTCCAGCAGTGATGGGTTGCCAAAACAGAATTTTGTAGAATATCCTTAACATTCTCATTTTTTATGACGTAATAAGAAATCCAGAGAGACAAAAAAATTATAAAATATGACAAAAGATTAACCATACTCAAAATTGCTATAATGGATTATATATCGTTCATGTCGAATCTTGTTTCGAATGTACATTGGAATAGAGTGCAAAATTATAAATTCCTTACAGACACAGTAATAAAAATTTAAATTAAGTAAATTTCGTTTTAGAAACTATCATGAAAATTATAGCCAAAATCAATATAAACTCTGCTCTTGAGTGAACAAGTGCATGCCAAAAATTGACATTCTTTGAATTTATTATAAGGGATTAATTGCAAAATAAAATTATTTTAGCAAATTAAAGATGATATTGAATCCTTGTTAATTTTTAAATAATGGATGTGAACACGTGATATTTAGAATTATATCTGGTAAAATCCCAGATAGCTTTACATAGTTGTATTGACCACTTAAGAATTTCATCAACGCTTCAGTTAAGGTTGCATTCAGAATTCGGTTCTTTGTCTGTCATTTATTAAGATGCAATTTTGGATAAAATATTTTTATTTATTTTTTTTTTTATTTCTTTCTTACCAGAGGCATATGGTTATTAGAGCTTTTATATACGTTTATAGTTAACAAAAAAAAAAAAAATGTGCTCATTGATTTATCATGAAGTGCAATTTATCGCAATCTTCAGATACTTCTCGAAATGAATTTTTTCGTTATCATCATCTGCTTTCTACATGTTTGTTTCTTGCTAATATACAGTAGGCAATGTTTTTGTTTAGAAATTTACTCTTTTACAATCTTTAAGCAAAAACATTTCATTCATGTGGAACTGAATTACATACAAATTCTGATTAATCTTAAATACTTAGCTTTATGCTTAATATTTAATTCACATTATATCACTTGCAGAGTCCAATCAAAAGATCTGCGAAGAAAATTATTTATTTAAAAATAAATGTGTGTGTGAACAGAATTATCAAAATAGATTAATTTCTATTAATATCATCGATTTAACAGAAATTTCTTCTCCTTGAACTCATGAATCAAGTGATAACAATAGGAAGAAATTAGATTTTACATTTATAATAATATAGAACATTTTCTATTATTTAAAATACATTCTTAATCTAGAAAAATCTTAATACTAATTTTTTCACTTAGTAATTTATGATGTGTACAGTTTATTTGTATCTCTTTAACCTTGTTGTAACTTAATTTATTTTTAGAAACAAAGATTCAAATGCACCGAAACGATTTGAAGCAGTTTGTGAGGCTTATGATGTGCTTAGTTCAGCAAAATGGAAGGTCCTGTATGATCAATTTGGCGAAGAAGGAATCAAAACAGGTGTTCCCTTACCTCCTGGGCCAAATGAAGTTGAGGGGCCAATAGATGTTTATGCATATCATGGTGATTCAGTGAAAGTATAGTGAATTTCAGTTTGAAACTCTCACTAAGCAAAATATAATCAATTTCTTATTTTATTCATACATTAAATTATATAAATATGCATTTCCATATTTTAATTTCTCCAGAATTAAAAATACAACTTGATTGCTATATTGACAAGCGGAACTAATAATCACCGGGACTCCCGAAAAATACGGACACTAAATTATAAAATTTATTATGTTCATAATAATGAATGATTTCGCAAAAAGAAATTTAATATTATTTTAAAATATCTTAATAGAGTTTCAAATAATATAATAATCCTAAAGTCTCATGTAAATTTAATCCGATACAGATCAAGCAAAAAAGGTAAAGCATGATATATCAGTACTGGCGCAGGTACTCTTTTCAAAGATTAATTTCTGTTTTTCTAAGTATCTTAAGCCTTTTGTAACCATAAGCTTATCAACGAAAGCAAAATAAGGATAGTTTTTCACTATTTTACTAAATTTTAAGTCATGAATACAAAATTGAATATCATTTTGTTATTTTAGCAAGACATTCTGAAGATAATAAAATTTTTGTTTATAGATTTTTACAGAGGATTATTTAAAGACAAAAATGGGGGAAAAAAATGAAAATAGTCCTTTTCTATTGTACATATTCTAAAAGAAACAATTTTAATTAAAAAATATTCAGAGATTATATAATAATAATTGAGGATTATATAAAATAACAATATCAAGAATAGGAATAGCATGATTATATTATTCTTTTCATGGTTAGTTTAAGTTTATGATGTTCTAACTAATATGTATGAGTCTTTTTCATTATTTAATACTACACACTTAATAAAAGTTGAAATTACAAGACAAAAAAACATGATATAAGCAGTTCTTGAGTCCAAAGGCCAAATCTTCAAAATATTTTGTCAGTGCAACTGCTAAAAAACTTATTTCTTATAACTTTCTACTAGTTCATATATAGTACTTTTGTACCAATTTTTTTGTAGATGAAATACGAGATTTTATTGCGGAAGTTGTTAAAATGATTTTCAATCAACATTCACTATTAGTGGTTTCGATAAAGATTTACTGCACGATCACTATCCGGATTTTTTCAAAAAGTCGCCAAAAATCTCGCCATTTTACACAAAGGGGGTCTAAAAATAAACAGAATATTGAAAAATATTGCCTCATTGGTCGGAATTCTTCATCTGTAATTGGTTGGGTTGCCAGAAAATGTTATTTATCGTCAAATGTAGAAAACTCGCTCCAAGAGTGACCGTACAGTAAATCTCAGCCGTTGTTTCTCATATGTAACATCATTAATATTTTATATTAAGGTCTTCAAGGATTTTTTTGGTGTGGATAGTCCTTTCGCAGATTATTATCTTCCAAATTTAGATCCAAGTTACAAGTTTTTTGAGGAACCAGCCAAGTCTGTGCCAGGTCCAGATATAGAGCATACTTTTGAGTTGTCTCTTGAAGATGCTTTTTATGGCACAACCAAATACATTGAGCTGCCTCTTCAGGTTGTGGATGAAACAGGGACCAGGACAGTAGATGAGATAAAAATGTTTACATTCCGCATTCCAAAAGGTAAGATATTATCTGTCAATATATTGTAACAATTGAAATTCGTTAAAAATTTATTTTAGAATATTGTAAATTGAGCTATCTACCAGGGCAAATTAATGAGCGAAAATCAGTCACTGTAGCACTTATTAAAAATTGGAATCAACAAATGCACCAGACATGTTACAAGAAACGAAAATTTAATTTTTTTTTCATGTAAATTATTTATTTGTATCCAACATATTTCACTTAACCCCTTCGCGACGAGAGCAGAGGCCGGCAGTGTCTTACGCGAGCGTCTGTCCAGGGCCGGGGCTTTTTTGCTATTAAGCCTAAATCCATGAAATTTCCGAAATATAAACGCCACATTCTTTATGATCAGAATATATCATAGTATCACTATCAGAATCTGTTTAAGAATCAATATCTGAAATATTTTACATCATTTCTGCTATTTCATGCACTGTTAAACATTTTTGACGCTTCAACATTGCAACGGTAAAAACAGAAAGAATTCACGTCTAACAAGATCTAATTATTTTTTAAAAGCTGCAAATCGAAATACCCAAAACTTTAGCGAAAATAAAACTTCTCTACTTACAATAAACAACTACCACATGCGAATTTAAAGAGACGCCATAAGCACACTATTCGGAAACATTTATTTCCCTTTTTGTTTATATAATCAAAAACACGTGTATGTGAGTCATGCTTTTCTCATTTCGAGTAGAAGGTCTTATGTACATGTATCTGAAACCATATGGACATACAGTGCCATCTTGTGGCAGAAATTATGGTTTTTAAAACGTTCCAGGACACTGGCACAAATACGTGACAGTCGGGGCTGAAAGGGAAAACGCTCTGGCACGCCTGCGTGTCGGCCGGGAAGTGAGTGTGTTCGTTGCTGGCACGTAGACGTGACAGTCGGCACTAAGGGGTTAATATCTAAATTCTCCTGTGATTTAATATTGGTTGCCTAAAATTTAACAAAAAATAGCTGACAATATAAAGCACTTTGATTAAATCTAACACAAAAGAAGAAAAATTAAAAATAAAATTTAAAATATTTTCTTTTTTGTTAAAAAAAATTACATTTACCTGTGATATAATTAGGTAATGATATGGTGAAATCTACAAGATTTAAATGTATATGTAGAATAAAAGGAAATTTTTTGAATTGTAAGATGGTTTCCAATGAAACAGCTGAATAATAACGAAAGAATAAAGTGGAAAGATTTATTTTTCGTTTGTTAAAATGGAAAAGACATTGCAAAATGTTTCTAAAATAAAAAATGTATTAAAATAGTTAAAAAAAAAAAAAAAAAAAAATTACTGCCTCTGTATTTTTAAAAGTAAGCTTTTGATAAGTGAGAATATATTATTTGAGATATCGTCAGCTGAGCTATATACATAATTTAGATAGAGAGTGGTTTTATCCAAAGTTACTTTGTTTTGCTGCAGGTAGTGGAAGCACTTCTGACATTTCTTTTACAAGACAGATGTTATCATTATTAAAAGATGACCTTGTTGTAAGAGACCAGGGTCAGATAACAGGATTCCCTAATGGGGGTTTCGGGGAATACTTAATTTATGGAACGAGAATGCATAGAATTCGAATGAGACTAATGGCGAATCGTTAATCTTTGTAAACGCGTGACTTTTTTTTTTGAGCCCGTATCTGAAAACGTGAGTGATTCTCTTCTACCACTTAAAAAGTTTTGTAATATAACTTAGTGTAGTATTAGTACACAGATTAAAAAACTATAAAAATGATTAATTTTAATTTTTGAACGAAATTAGGATTATTAAAAGGATACATTAAAATTGATTATGAAAAGAATCCAATTAAAAATATTAATTTACAATAAGAACTTTAATTCAAATTATGAATGAATGAAAGAAGAATATTAAAAGAAGAAAAAAAAAAAATGACTATTCAAAAGAACCGAGTTCCGACTTCCAAGCATAATATCGATGATTAGTTAAGGTAAACATTCAGCCTATGTGCTATACATTATTTAAATTAAACGTATAGCACATAGGCTGAGTGTATAGCCTATGTGCTATACATTATTAATTTATGAATAACTAAATTACGGAGAAATAAATACATTTTTCCTGTAAAATAGTTGTAAACATAATAACAAATATATATATATTTTGAGGCAAAGTTTATTTATAATTATGTGATTGATGGGAATTATATATATTGTTTTACAAAACATCTGTCATAAAATGAATGCTGTAAGACAATAAAAATATGGTTTAAACTATGAAAAATTCATTCAGACCATTAAAGGTTTTTTTTTTCTTATTAAGTAATTAAATTGCTAATTGTATGATAAAAAAAGAATCTCTGTTGAATTAGATACTATGTATTTTGATAAAATATATTTTGAAAAAAAAGGGCAATGTTTTTATTATTGAAAGAATTGAATACGGTAAAAGACAGTAAAAAATATTATTCAATAACTTAATTATTAAGATAATTTAAAACATAAAGAGCTCTTTTTTTCCTTTTAAATAATTACATTATTAATTGTATTATCAAAATATTAAAGAGCCTCTTTTCATGTTAGTATTTTATTGTAATGAAATAATATTTTAAATAAGAAGGTAATGATATTTTTGTAACAGAATGATTATTTATATGTAATTGCTTATGAAACTAATACAGTGAATAAGAATTATTTTAATAGAATATTTACATGGTGGGAAGCTTTGACGGACATTAAACATAGACTTATTTTTATTGGATTAATTTTATTACTTCTCGCTTAGTTATTCATCTATTTTACATATTTAAAATAACTTTTATGATCATCAAATTGTGTGTTTCATTTATTTATTTGTACTCTTTCATAATGCTATCTCATGCCGATAAACCTTGAACTTGTGTTCTTGAAAAGAATTGATATTAATTAAAGTTATATTTAAATGCTAATTAACATAAATGATATTAAGATTTTCTTAAAGAATTTTAATCTGTATGCTTGCTAAAACGAAATGGAATACTTCTGTAAACATAAAAAATAAGGTGTCATATAGTCTTATTAAATTTCAGCACCACTAAATGATTTGTAAAATAAATAGGAGAAATGAAATATTAGAAATAGAGTACAAATTTTTACTTGTTTAATATTAAAATAATGAATTATGCATGTTTCGTTATATATACGTAGACAATAAAGATTTAAAAAGTAGCTAAATTAAAAAATTTAGTATCTTCTTCACAAGCAGATTGAACGTTGAAACAAAATTATACTCATGATTATTGGAAATTCGCGGTTTCTTTTAAGCTATTATATCATATCTCATTCTACTTAATATTTTATCAATCTGATAATATTTACCGAGTATTAGTCGGAAGTATCATAATCGGAAAATTAAACAGATAAAATAATTCTACATATTACTCAAGTATTTATTAACCTTATTATATTCAGCAATGTTTGATATAATAAAAATAGAAGGTGATATTTGTTTCGCTGCTAAGGTACACCATATTGTCATTATTTCTTCTACCATTAAATATCCATTCAATTCATTAAATTAATTTAATGGAAATTAATTCTATTCATTAAATTAATTTTAAAAATGATCTGTAATTCTCGGAATCAATTCCCATATACGTAAATATTTGTTTTGGCTAGGAGTTCTCTTTGAGCCGTACGTCTTGATCAAATAGTTTTTGCTTACAAAACTCAACTTTAAAACAATAGGTCATTCAGGATGCATTCTATTTGTTTTTCATTTCGATATTGTTTTGAACACTAAATTATTTTTTACGATCATATACTGCAGGCAAATTAATCGGATCTGCAGTAAAATCCCTTTTAAATTTTTTTTAAATATTTAAATTTTAACAAATTTTCTGGTTTGTCATTTTTTGATAAACAAAGCAATCTTTGCGATCGATGTTGGTAAGATTTATTTAATCTTTGCATTTCGATAAAAAATAATTTTGTGATCTTCCCTTTAATTACTGAATTGTAAATCTAGTTTGATGTACACTTAAAAATTCAAATTTTTTTTTTACAAATTTCCTTATTATGTTGAGATATTATCCATTTTTTTCTATCTGTATTTTCTTTTTAAGTAAAAATTAATTCTTAATTTGATTTTATTTCGCTAGAATATTAACTTAAAACATTATTTTATTTTTGAACTTACATGCTATTTTTATTGATGAGTAAAGAACGGATCTGGAAATATAATTCAATAACGAACGAATATTTATTGTCATCAAAAATAGTATAAATAACAACATTTTTTTAAAATTTTAATGAGCGTCAAAATAAAGATAAATTATCCCTGAATCTATATAATTTTAAATATCATTAAAGAACATACATTATTGCTAGGAACAAAGTAAAAATATCAATCATTTATAATTAACAAGTTGAATTAAAAACCATGAGATTGTAAATTTTATTTTAAAAAGAAAAAAAGCAGAAATCTTAAACGAAAGAAATACAAATATTTACTATAAGACAAATAAAAATTGTAAATAGCCAATAGACATCCATTTCTATTAATTTTATAATTACTTTTAAAATGAGAAATATTTATTGTTCTTTGAGAATAGAGACGTTAAGAACTTAGAGTCAAGTTTCGTAGTCATAAATAAATGTTGTTTACTCTAAGCGGGATTTTCTTACATGTTAACCGTGAGTAATGTGATTAATAGAAAAGTAAGTTTTTTTTTTTTTTAAATTTTTTTTTTGCCTCGAGGCAGAAGTTGACCTCCATGATCGCTTTGATAGGAAGAAACCAGAGAAGTGAGGGAGAGAGTGAAGGAGAAGTTGGGTGAAAAAAAATTCAGAGAGCATCAGATGACACTTTATCTCTCAAGGATGTTTTTACTTCACTTTTATTTCAGAGAAGGTTGTTTCGTCTACTTCTCTAAGTGATTCTTTCGGAACAACACCGAACGTTCGTCCTTGAAGTATTCAATACACTGCTTTACAGTCAAAATCGGTTCTTTAAGGCACTGGTGTTGTTGAATTTAACAGTTTATTAAAAAATCCTCTTCTAACGCGTAGTTGGATTTGAAGTTCGGAATGAATACTAGTTCTGACAGAATTAATCAGCAGAGAAGTCTCACCAGATACGGTGTACTAACCAAGAAGGAAGTTTTCAAATGGAATATTCATTCGTCAGCGATCCACAGTTCCGATTGTGATAAAAGAAGCGACTTTTTTACATTCGGTCCTTCGAATGATGCCAAGTTTTACTTGTTGTTGCCGGCGACGGACAGCGAGCTATCCGCACCGCCATTCTGTTCCAATTCCCAATTCAATCTGTTTCTCTGTCGGGTATGGAACAATTCGGAAGCCAAAGGTCAAGCTGAAGAGGTGAAGATAAAAGTGTCGATTTCTCTACTTGACCTGAGGGAAAGGTTGCATTACACTTGTGAGAGAGTCATGAAAGACGAGGACAGAGTCACTGCAACTTTCGACCGTAGCTGCTACGATAAGTACCATCTCACCTTCCTTCGGGATGGTTACATCACCATCCACTGCGCACTGGATGTTGATGAAGTCATAAAGGAAAATAACAGTTCGAAAGAGACCTGTGCTTTGGTGAACTTTTCGGACGAGCTTTATACCAAGGATTTAATAAGTGACTTCACCAGCCTTCTCGATAGTGGACTTCACAGCGATGTCACTCTCAGTGTGGATGGCAAAGATTTCCTGGTACATCGGGCTGTCCTGTCAGCCAGATCTGAGGTATTTGCTGCAATGTTCGAACACGATACACTAGAGAAGAAACAAAACCGCGTGGTAATTGAAGACATATCAAGCGATGCTATGTCTCAGCTGTTAAAGTTCTTGTACACTGGTCAGACAGGTGATATGTCTGTCCAAGCTGCCTTGGCTTTGTTCGTGGGTTCTGACAAATATGCTTTACCGAAGCTGAAGAGCAAATGCTCGGATTATTTGTGTTCCAATATCCCCGTGGATATGATGTTAAATGTTTTGATAGTGGCCAATCTGCACGGGGACGAAACTTTGAAACAAGCTGCGATACAAGGTGTTCTTAATAATGCTGTACAGGTGATGAAATCTGACGACTGGCTTATGTTTTTAAAAGAATATTCTGAGCTAGCAAATAGTATAATTTTGCAATTAGCGATGAAATCTGTGCAAATATAAAATATGATGTTATGATCTTAAATATTTGTATTATTTTGAGAATATTGATGTTTATTCATCAACATGAGCCCACAAAAGTATTAATATTTATGAAGTACAGACTAATCTCAAGAATATGGTTTGTATTAAAATGTTTAAGCAGTTAAATCATATCATTTTATAAACTGCAAGGCATTAATTTGATTATCATAAAACTATTAAATATCAATTTAAAATTTTAAGTTTGAACTGCATAATTTTTTAATTGAATGAAGAGTATTGATAATTCATTTAGATTGACAAACTTTGCAATGAAATATTTTTATATAAATTCTATTGATCTATGTTATAACAAAATGTGAACAATAGTAATCATTTATATTGTAATTTGCATGAAAATAAATATTTATAAAAAGAGCATTCTTAAATATTTTTAACTCTAAAAATAAATATTTCTTAACTTTTTTATGTTTCATAAAAGTTATTATTTTAATGAAGTCTTTTTGTATGAAGTATACTATTTGTATAATTTTTATAAAAAGTATCGTATTTTAAACAAATTATTAACAATAAAAATAGTGAAATAATTTTGTTATAATTCTTTCTTATATTTGTTGTGCTGTGTTTATAATGTTTTTCTTTTTTTGTTATTTTTTTTGATAAATGACTCGATTGTTTTGAACTGTTTGATAGAATTACTTTTATTTAAATAAATATTGTAATTTATGTAAAAAATTTAATGAAAATAAACATTTCTTTTTAATATTTTTTAGATTACTTATATTAAACAAGGTTCTTAATCATTGTAGATTTTTTAAAAATTTATTTACTATAATTTTTACTATTTTCCATTTTTTTTGGATTTAATTTATATATTTATTATTTATTATTTAACTTTATGTTATTAAGTAAATTCAAAAATTAAAATTTCAGTAAATTCCAGAAGTATAAAAATTAGAATTGCAAAATTTTTTGTTTTTAAATACTTCAACAACTAAAAGAATTGATGTTTACAATCTTAAAATATAGGTTTATATAAATTATTAATTACTTTTTTCAGATTTTAGAGCCGAAATGATATTATTAAAAGTGGTTTTTATTGATAATCTGATATTTTAAGCTTTGATTAAATTAAGATACATAACAGAAATAGGTAAAAGTATATGTATCTATAAAAATTGGGAAATTTCATGTATAATAATAAAATGTAATTACAAATTAGGTTATTATTTTATTCATTGTAATTTGACAGATTTTTCTAGTTTTTTCTATTTTAATTTTTTTGTTTTAATGATGACAAATTTTTTTTGAAATTTCTTATTACAGTTCTTATGATAGGTTGAGAAGTAATTTATTGGTTTGTAGAATTTTAGTTATTAGTTACAATTAGAATTTTATAATCCTAAATATAATTAAAATAATCATCCCAATAATTCAATAAATTAATATTTTTGAATTTTAAATTAGGAATTATTGGAATTTTCGTAATATTTCTGTTAGGTACAACAGATGGCCATTGTTTTTATTTCAAGAAAGCTGGAACATCAGGACCTAATATAACTCCCGGCGATGTAACTTTCAAAGCCAAAATGAAGCCTCATCCTGTTTTTAAATTGGAAGGCAATAATTTCGTGACTACGAAAACTCTTCACTTGGCATATGCTTTGACAGGATGTGTCGTTGATGTCACTACATTTGATGGAAAAGTAATTCACATTCCTATTTCTGAAGTCATAAAGCCTAAACACAGGTAATTTTTCCGAATACCGCCGAATCAATGAAATAGAATTTAAGAAATCATTACTTTTATATTTGCTGAATTTTCACAATCTCCTCATGTATATTTATATACCTTGTTTAGATTTTCAATTCATAATAAAATGCCTTTTATTCATCCATTCAAATACATTTTTTAAAACTTGTAGTGGATGACACTTGAGGTTAATGCAGTTTTTTCAAGTATGAATTTATTAATTAAATTTAATTAATTAATTTCTTATATAAGAGAAATTTAGATGGATATAGATTTAGGAGAAAATACAGTCAACGACGAAGCGTGTAGACCGCAGGAGATAAAATTTCTTTATCAGATTCTTTTTTTTTCATTCTGGGTTCTAGTCTAAGTCAAAGAGAGAACAAAATGAAACATGTGAATAAATTAATGAAATGAGAATTAAGTTTTTCTTTGTCCACCTAAGTAGGAATTCACTTA
>JAPDSC010122652.1:0-12633 GCA_026290005.1 Latrodectus geometricus | reverse complement strand
AAAAATTGCTACTTTTATTTGGAATTCCAAACGAATAAATTAGCTTTACACTAATAGGATATTAGCTTAAACAAGCCTTTCTAAAGTTAATAAAAATAATGAGACATACTGGAAATTATTTGCTAAATACATTTTCTGTTTAAACAAAAATTTCAAAACTGTTGGTTGATTCATTGTGTTGGATCAATTATTTTAAAAGCTTGCAGAGGGAGGTACAATAAATTATTAACACATTCAACATTACCTTGAAAAACAAAGGGCAAAAACAGGATATTTTTAGGATTTAATTTTAAAAACTGAATGAACGTGTTTTAAGTTTAACGAATGTGAATATAAATTGGTAAAGTTTTACAAACTTATTTAGTGATTGTGTTGCTTAGAATGAATTTTTATATATTATTAAATTTTTTGTAGGTTAACGACAACCTTAAGTTGGATTAAATTTAGATAAATACAGCGGTGGAAATATATATATATATATATATATATATATATATATATATATATATACTGAATACGTAATAGACAGATTATGTTTCTAAATTAGATAAATAAGGGATGTATGTATAACGTATAGATGCAATTCTCAAACCTAAAAATTACTAGCCAACAAAAGGGAAAAATATTGATGATTAGAATTAACTTTTATCAAAATATTTTCACTAAGCGACAAGAACTTTCTTGAAGTATATTAATTTTATTAATTAACTTCCAAATGCATTTCTATTTTCTGTTAAGGTGATATATATCTATCTCTTTATCTATATATATATATACATACAATTTTTATTTAGTGATTTCAATTTAATTATCAAATTATAATTTATCATGTAAACAATAGGTATGTATGGTGATGAGCCAAGTAAATAAGTTCATAAGTTTTTCATTTATATTTTATAAGCATATAAAGAACATATACAATCAAACTTTAAAAAAATGGTTTATTTTACTATTAATTATATTTATTTTTACTTATTGAGTAAAAGGTATATATTAACAAAGCCTTAAGACTCTTGAAATAATAACATCACAATATTCAACATCATGATTGAATTAGGTATTATTTTGCGTCAGAAAAAACTGCAAAGCTTACCAAGTAGAGCCTTTTACTACTAAAGATCTACCTTATAGTTCAAACTTGATATATTAAGAAAATGTTACTGGATTAATAAATATTCCTTTATGTTCTTATACTCAAGAAGCTTTTATACAGGTATAAGTCATGCAGCTATTGTTGAAGATAAAACCGCTTGTGTAACAGCTTATTAAGTAAATGTTCTAAGAAATAGAATCATTATGTTTTGTTGTAATTCTACTGAAGTACATTATTGTCTAGTTTCATTCTTTGAAAATGACAGGAGATTACTAGACTTTTCTTATAAATCTCTTAAAGTGGATAAAACTTTTATCTGCTATACGTATCCATTTTTTTCACAAAACTCGATCTGAAGTAAGAGAATATAAACAAACCCGGTATGTAACGAAAAATATCAGAAATGGAGAAATAAAAGCTTTCTTTTTCCATTTTTCTTCTATAGAAATGAAATAATAGATAACACTTTAAACATGGAAAAAACATCTGCAGGAAAGAAAGGCTACATAAATATTTGAAGCATATATGAAACAAATTTGATTTTAATGTAATGTAATAATAGTTACGTTTGATTAAAAACATTCAAAATATTGAAACATTTTCCAAAAAATTGACAGTTAAATTTAATATTGTAATAACAAAAAATAATACAGCATTGCAGTAAATGAATGAATATGCACAAATAACATGTATAAAACATATTTTCTAATTTATTTTCTAATGTTGTGTTCTGATAATATTATTTGGTTTATAATATGTAATAATCTTTTTATTTAGTATTATAATTAAAATATTTAAATTTAATTCTTATCTATTAATTTATTAATTATCTTCACTAATACTCTTTTAAAATGCTGGTCTTATCTATTTTGATGCAAAAGGGTTTCACAATTTTGCAATAAACAAATTTTACAAACTAATTAAAAATATCTTTTAATCATACTTTTTAATTACTTATATTATCATTATAATGAGAAACAATATTTTAAATATTCCTAGCTGATATCATTGATAAGGTCAAAACAAAAGTTTAAACGTTTTTTCTGTTTCTTTTTATTGAATCATTTATATCAGTCTAACTGCTTGGAATAGAAAAGTAAAATGTTTTTAATTAAATTATGCAAAAAGTTTAACTTTTATGAAAGAAAGATAAATTCATAAACAAAAAATTTGAAAGCTTTCAATAAAGATTAATAAAGCACAAAATATTCTAATCTATTTCTAATCTAATTTTAAAATAATGAAAATTCAAATGTTATTTTTAAATAATGAATGAAAATGACGTAAATAATTTTAACATTTAAATATGAAAAATAAATTATTTTATCAAAATTATTTAAAGTTAAAACATTTATCATTTTGTAAATTTTTATTTGTTAGTAAATATATTTTTTATGTTCGAAACATTTTTTTTTAATTAATCAATTGGTTAACTTGGATTTTATTTGAAAAATGAATTCTAGTCCTCTGAAATAATTATTCAATTTTAAATATAATTTTCTGTGTAATGAAATGAATATGTAATTAATGTCTCTTCTGTTTTAGAGAATAATTTTTTTTACGCAATAAGTAATTACAAATGGAAATTTATTACAAGAATAAAAAATGTTCTTTTATATTTCTTGTGAAGAAGAAGCGCATTGAAATAACTGAAAAAGGAAAACATTTATTTATGAATTAAAAATTTCTCTGAAATTATTATTCACACATATTTTTTGTTAAAAACATTAAATTTGTAATTATTTATGAATTGTTCAAATAAATTGATGATTAACATTTTAAAGTGGAAATGTAGAAAAATGCATTAAAACATCTACATTTTGAAAAAATATATTTAATAATAGTTTTATTTAAAAGAAAAAAGACGATTGTAATAGAAACAGCACATTAATTTTTTTAGTAAAAAATTTATATTCCATAATGCAAAAATGGGAATTATGCTTTAATTCAATTAATATATATGGAGAGATTTTTCGGTAGCATTCAAAATTTTATTATTTAACACAACAAGATAAAGAAAATTGATTCAAAAATATTTTTCATAAAAATAAATTACATTTTTATATGTTAATAAATTACATTTTTATATGTTTTATATGTTTTACTGAAAAATACAAGGTTAAAAAGCAGGAAAGAAAAATTTAGAACTTATCTTCAATTTATTAAATTGCTTCTTACTTCTATAAGAAAATATACGTTACACTAAAAAGAAAATCAAGCATAAATAAGTGAATATTATTAATCTTTAAAATACATTTTCAAAAAGACGAAAGCAACTGCTTTCGGATAGAATGAAATTTTTAAAGGAATGAAAATAGTAATTTCCACAAAATGTCTATTTACACTAGTCACTGATTCTTTTTACTCAGAAGTTCTAAAAGTTCTTTTCGAAAAGAAAACAAACGCAAACATCTGCTGAAAGGAAAACATCTTTTAACGGAAGACTGTTTTGTTCCTTATTTTTAAGCCATCTGTTTGTGAAAGTTAATCCAAATAAACAATGGAGTTGTTGAAAGAATACAATTTTCACACTTCGAATTGCTTAAAAAAGGATTTCTTTTATTGAAATAGATTTAATCTTAGCTCTTTTTCCACAAAACATTTTCTTTGATTTATTTCCTGATGTTGTATTAAGGATGGTATTATTTTTGCATAATATGTAATTCCTGCGTTATTAATTTTAGTAATAAAAAATGTTTCATTTACTTGGATCATTTAATATATATACATGCCAATATACATTATGTGCATGTATATATTCATGAAAATTACAATTTCAATATTATATTTTATTATTATATTTATTGTAAAAACTAGCTGTACCCGCCGGCGTTGCCCGTGCATTTAGAAAATGCAGATAAGTGAATAGCGCAGGAATAGTAGTGTAGGACACGTAGACTGTCTCTCTCTCCTCCCCCCCACACACACAACATTCCCCGTCGATAAAAAGGAACAATATATCCTAAATATTTTAAACGGAAAATTTTCCAAAAGATGGTCGCCAGAATTGTTTCTCAAAAAAAGCTGGTACAACCCCGGAATCAGCTATCGGCGAGCAGCGATCTCGAGAAGAAGTTTTATAAATAATTTTTTTAAAATTTTTCTAATTCAAAAATCAAAAATCGGGCTTCGAGGTCTGGTGGCCAGCCCCCTTGTGCTTCCGTGTAAAAAAATTCCAGGTCCCTGCGTGCGATAGATTTGGCTGGAGAGCTCGGTCAGACAAACGGACAGACACATTACACTTGCTTTTATTATTATAGATTTATAATTCCCATTTTTTCTTCGTGTTTCATAAATATTTTATTTTGGCCATTAGTAATATTTATAAATGTAATATTTAATAGGACATTTTACGCTGAAATCCGTCCCTTTAAATGAAAATACATATATTTTATAACTTACAATAAATTAATTATGTATTATGTATAATTAATTTCGTTAACATTTAAATTAGCGTTGTTAATAGCAGATTTGACTGAATAGTAAAACGTTAAATATTTCCAATCGCAAGATAAATATTTGATTTGAAGGCATTTCCTTAGAATACTTTGTCTTGAATAGTGTGAAGATGTGTGAATATTTCTTCTTTAATGAGTAAAATAAATTGCGTGCGAAAAGCCATTAACTTACCAAAGTAACCGTAATGCCTAAATTTGCTAACTTTTTTCCGAATAATGCCAGGAATAAAATTAATTTAGACTATGCAAAGTATTAAATGATTGCCCAAGAAAATAATTCAGATAAAATGATTTTGAAAATTTAATTAATTTCTTTAAGCCCTTTTATAAATATACACTAATTGAATATTCAAGTAAAAGCCATAAATGTATGCTATTTGTAAACTTTATTCTAAGAATGGAAATATTTATATCAAATGATTATTCATACATCATAATACATTTCTTTGAATTTACGAAAACTTTAAGCTGTTTTTTGAAGATATTTATAGAAGATTTCTGATATTAGTAAATATTTAAATTTCGTACTATGGATTAAAGAAAATAAGTTGCTATTTATGTAACTTTAATGCATTATTTCTGGAAAAAAAGAAATTATTTTTCCTAAATCATAAATGTGACAAAATCGTAAATTTTTTATTAACCTTTGAGTTAAATCAAATATCATTTAAGTGAACTAGTTAATGATTTATTAAAAGTAAGAAGGTTAAAAGATATATAATATATAGACTTTTTAATTAGAAACTTAATAATCTTCAAAGTTGTTTAAATTAACTAGCGTTAATACGAAATTACGAAATTTTGAAATAATCAGTAAAATAGTCAAACATGAATAATTAGAATAAATCTTTAAATATTTTTTTCATAGTATATATTTCTAAACTTTTGACAAATCTTCAAAATTATATGAAATTATCATCTTCTGAAGCTTGTGATATGCGAGATTAAATTATGTAGTTCATTTTCATTTTTATCATAATTACTACAAACTCTTATAATGTCTTATACACAAATTTTTTATGAAACAAATTGTATTGCAAAATATTTTACATCAATTTCTGAAAAATAAGAAACTAATAGATATCTTAAATTATTTTGAGGAATAAGAAATAAACGTTTAATTACAACAAAATATGTGAATTTATGTCTCTTAATTTTCTCTTAGAAGAACATAAAATATGAAGTCTGTCTAAATATGAGTGATAACTAACGATTATAATTCTGGGAAAAGCTATTTGTGAACCTAACATTCAATTTATGTCTCCTTTTTTAATCGGATTTCACAAACCTAAGAATATCATTAAAAAAACATCATAAGTTAAACAAATATTTTGAGAATATACTAAACATAGATTACTCAGTCTCCATTTTATAATAAAATATTTTTGTTCTTAATATTTTCTCTATAACCACTGTTTTAACTTATAAATTTTTAAATTTCCTCAAATCTGCTACTTAAAATCTGATAAAAATACTCAGAATGTTAATTTGATTAACATATTGTAATTAATTTGATTGACATATTGTAATTAATTTGATGCATCACAACTTTTTTCCTTTTAATTCAAAACTTTAGAGTCATTTAATAATTTTCAAGAAAATCCTTATGAAAAAAATCGTGTTATTAATTTATTAATTGTCTTTTTAATAATCATTTTAATTTTCATAATAATTTCATATCATAATAATATAACATATATATATAATAATCATAATAATATAACAATCATGACAAATAATTTAAAATCATAATTTCACAAAATAATTATTTTAATTTTATAAAATCATATCTATCAATGCTATAATTCACAAATTATTCGTAAATAAATTCATTTAAATGGATTTTCGCATAAATATTTTAATCTCTCTCTTTATTATTTATGTACTGTTTAATTTAATTGGCAAAAATAATACATATATATTTCTCTTGAAATATGACGAAATTTATTCTCTGAAAATTATTGAATTTGTTGTTTGATAAAGGACCGGGAGGAAAGCTGGTGGAAATTAAAAGAAAATAACTAACAACATTATCCTATATTCATCAAAATTATACGAAATATTATGAAGAAAATATAGTGCACATTGTTAATGCAATAGATATAGAACTAAAAACAAAATTAAGAATCTAAATTTTAAAAATATCTAACAAATCTTTTGAAAGACATTTGTTGTGCTTATTCCATTAACTCAGTTAACATACTAAATAGTTTTTAAAATAATAAACACATTTTTCTCAAATTTAACTCTGCCATTTGATTTTGTTAACATATTAATGTTATTAACATAAATAAAATATTTATTAAAGATTTCTAAACTTAAAATTTATAAATTGTATATAATTAAGGAAACATTTTTAAATTGATTTCATTTATAGATGTTGGGCTAATTTAAAAGATATTAGATATTCCTCTAACATGTTTTCGCAAATCTATATGATGTAATCGATTTACCACCCACTTGCATATCACATATATTTCAACTGATTGTAACACTTTGTGATTTTGGATAAAATGGACTGGAAGCACCAAATCCGAAAGTAGTGGGAGATTATTCGTGGTTTCCCGAATAATCAAGTTACTACATGATCAGAGTGGTCCTCAAGCAAAGTTTAAGCTTTGTGTGTATGTGTTTTTAGTTATATTTTTTAAACTCTGTATAACTTATCTATTTATATAATGTTCTTAGTTATATTAAAAAAATTCTATTTAAATACATATCTTCAGTTTTTTGTAACTTTCTTAAGAAAAGTGTTTCAGCAAGTTGATAAAACTTAATTAAACTGTTTAATATATAGATTTTTAATGGCGGGTACCCTTCAGCAAGTTAGTAGATTAGCTCATTTGCCTTAACAAGGCCGGAAACTGCTACTCATTTTATCGTTACCCAGTGGGCACCTGTGAACCAAGTCACGGAGCTACGAGTAGCATCGCCCATGCCACACCACCACAAACCCGTTTATAGGGTGGACCACATTCATCACCTGAGGAAAGGACAAGAAACGCAGAGAGAAAGTACATCTATGCCCGAGACGGGATTCAAACCCAGATCTTCCCCATCCGTAGTCAGTTATGCTAACCACTAGACAGATTGGGCGGCTCTGTTTAAAATATAGTTCTTACATTTAGAATTCGTGGATATTCTTACTAAAAACTCCAGTACAGAATATTCGTCAAGAGCCTTACAAGAAGGCTTGCAACTGATATAAATTATTTCAACGCTTACGAAATCAGAGATTCAAGTATTATCAAGCATTTATAAGACTTGTTATTCCTCATCAGATCATTTTGGGAAATTGAGTGAACTATTTTAGTTTTTGAGGTTAGAAATATATTTCAAATCGCACAGAAACTACAATTGCGAATTAATTTCCACTTCACGTTTACGATAGAGGAAGCATAACTAATTTTAATGACCAGTTCTTCGTCAGCAATGTTATCCATAATTTTTGTCTTTAAATAAATTTCAGTAATTTATTTCAATAATAATGTTAACAAACACGATTTATTTTTTTGAAATTAAAATGTGTCTTTATTGTTGGAATTCATTTTTTTTTTCGAATGTAATCCAAAAATTTTCTACAAGCAAATAATTTAATTTAAAACAAATCTAAAAAATTAAACTTTTAATAACTCATTAGCAAATTAATTTTTTAATAAAAAATATTATTTTTCTAAATGAAAAATTACGTTTGCAGCTCACTGAGATAAGGACATGTGCGTGACAAGGCAACTATTTACTCAGATAAAATTTTTTCGGAAAAAAGATTTTTTTTGTGTTTCTTGTTTTTTTTTTTTTTTTTTTTTTTTTTTTTTTTTTTTTTTTTTTTTTTTAACAGGAATTTCTCTTTAACTTGTGCTAGATGACAAAAGGGAAAAATATCATCTTAGTTGCTTAGGCAAGGAAAAATGAAGTACTCATACCACAAGATTTTCACTAACAATAGCATGAAAAATGCGACTTTCTTTTTATTAATTAACATGATATTTTTAATTATAATAATTAATAATTACATTAATTATAAAATAATTATTATATTTTCACTATTGTGTTAACACAATACAAAAGTGAAAGTAGAAGAATTTTAGTTTGTGATATTACAATCTTCTCCGGATATTAACTAAGTAAATTGATTAATATTATTCATTCCTTCACAGAAAATAAATTCTTTTTGTACTGTAATTATTTTCAGAAAGAAATAGAAGTGAAAAGTTACTTTATACAGTATTTCTTGATATTTATAAAAATTCTCATTTAATAAGAGTGAATGGATATTTTACTGAGTTCAATATTTCTCCTTTTCAGGTGTTATATCTCAAAGATTAAGTTCCTATTCTACACTCAAAACCCATTTATGTAAAACTGAAAAAATTAAACAAAAATTCTAATTTTTTAATAATATTAATTAAAGACAACAAAATGCTGCACTATACTTCGATTTAAAGGAAATATGTATTAGAATCTACTTAAAACTTACAGAAGCCTAGAAAAATAAATAGCTCCCTTTTAAAATTGTTTTTTTCATTTGTTACAAAAAAGAAAACTTTTTTATGCATTATTTATTAAAATAATTTTTCCGTAAATTATTTTAAGCCTGATAAAATAAATAATTCTTCTGAATTTATGAATAAGGCAAGCTAAGAACTTTCTTGTTGACGAAATAGTGTATTTCTTCAGAAAGATAAATTTGACTACCAAACATTAAATATTTTACAGTAGAACATATTTTATATACATATCGAAGAACCAAAATTATTAGAGTTATCGTAAAATAAATCCTTTTTTCACGTATTTTATATTTAAACAATATATTTAAAATACTTTACCCTTATGATAATATTTAATATTTCAGAATTTACTAGATTTTCCCTGTAAAATGCCAACATTTTGTAAAAGGATTTTTCCTATAAATATTAATGCAGTCGGTATATTTTTTGTATAATAACAAAATACTTTGCTGTCAATTTGTCAATTCCTTACAAATAGAAAAAAAAAACTCTTTACTTACAACAGAATATTTCCAATATCCACTGAAGCTTTAAGTCACCATTTTCTTAGAAAGTAAAAAATGTTTTTCCTTTGATAACTATTTCACTCTTTAAAAAGAAAAGATGAAAATAGAATCGCACAATTTCAATTTTTTACTCCGGGCACATGGATGTCATATTTTATTTTAAAAAATGTTTAGAAATTAAACTTACAATTGGCATATGAATCATTTAAACGAAAATTAATTGTAAAATGGAAAAATTATAAAGGTAGTTGTTTGTCATGATATTGTGTGTTGCCTATTAAAATTGAATTGAAGTGAGTTATATTAAAATATATATTGCGGTTATTTAATAACAAGTGCACCATTTTTCAATTTGTTTAAAAAAATTCAAAAATTGAAAAAATGAAATTAAAATTCGTAATGAGAACCAAAAATTAATAATAAATAAGCATTTCAGAATTTGAAAATTCTATGATGAAATTAAATTAAATAAAAAACTGTGGTATTTTAAGATCAATTTAATTTTAAAGTTACAAGATAAAATTCTTAATTCAAAAATCTACCAACTTCTTTCATTTTTATCTGTTCAATGAAGACAATTTAGAAAACGTTTCTAGTATCTTGCGTCCAAAGCAAACAATGATTTAAAATTGAAAACTTATTTATTAATTAATATCACTTATTTAAAAATAATTAATATCACTTATTTTAATCCATTATTTAAAAAAATGTTTTTTTAAATGTAGAGCTTGTGATAATTGAAAATCTTTTTATCTGATTTCATTTAAACATTAGAACTTTTCTTGCATCTTATAAGTGTTTATCAGAAAAGTGAGATTCATGGAGATATCATATATTGAATTAAGAGTTTGAGATAATGAAGAGAGTACTGAAAAGAAAATTACTTAAACTATACTGTGCTTATATCATTTCAAAAACCACTATTTGAAAAAATCTTTAATTTTTAGCTTTTTCAGCCGATAAAAAGCCACATATGCAAATATTATAATTATGAAGAACAAAGAAGTTATTTTCTTTGATTAAGAAAATCATTTTTTTGGTTATTTTTTACAGTATTATACTAACTTTTGGGTATAATAAATGGCATGTGTTTTATGTTACTTATGATTATATAGAATATTTGTAATTTTTTACTTTATTGCAATTTAGGGAAAAAGGTCATATTTAAATTACCGTAATGATATAATAAATATTTCTTAGATCATGCATTTCCTCAAATATTTATTTAAAGTTACACCTTTCCATTACATTTTTAAAATTAATAAATAAGTAAGCTTAAAATTTTGCACCAAAGTAACATTACATTTATTTTTGCTGACGAAAGATTGAAATATAATTTGTAGTCAAACTTAAAAAAAAAGTTTTACAATTCAAGAATCCTTTGCTTAAAATAAATGTTGAATACTTAGAATGAATATTAAAAACTTTAAAATTAATTATAATTGAACATTAATCTCTCTGATAATCACTATGTTTCTTCTGTTGAAATGTGAAGAAAATGTTGTATGTAACATTTTTTCTCTGATAAGAAATTTTTGAAAATTCCTAGACAGAATAAATTTTCTCACGCAAATTCGGATGAATTATTCATTTTAATTAAGATTTAAAAAATGTGTCTCTAAATAAGTAGGTTTAGTTTCAAAAATTGTTATTATTATTTATTTATATATATTTTAATTTATTTTTCAAATTGCCATTTATATAAATTGTAACCAGATGTATACTTAAATATTAGGATTACCTCATTGCTGAAACAATGAAGTAAAAAAGAAAATTATATAAAAAAAGTGATAAACATCACTACCACAATTAATTTTAAGAATAAATATTTGAAGGACATGCATATTCGTATCCATTTATTGGGTTGTTCGGAAAGTTTTTTCGTTTTATATGAAAATAAAAAAACGTATAGAGATTAAATATTTTATTGATTTATATATTACCAATTTCAGTCCAATATCTTTTACCATCTTTGTGGTCGTAGCATGATTTCATACTCATAAAATGGTTGGTTTTCACCAGAAAAAACTGATTCAGGTGGAAAAAACGAAACGACTCTCCGAACAACCCAATAGTTAAAAAGTTCTAAATCTGTTTTATCCATATATTTATCATGATATTGCTATTTTCTTAATAGGAATAGCAATTTTATTGTATCTCAAATAGTAAAATTCATTGTTATTTTTTTACAGGATGTATTTTTTAAAACAAAACTCTTAATAAAACAGCATCTTTTTAAAATATGACCAATTTAAAAAAAAATCAATAATCCAAAAAACTACTTTAATATTCATTTCTAACAAGTAATTTTCTATTTAGTGAATATAACTTAATTTTTAATAGAATACCTGAGTGTTTATTAAAAATTTAATAAATTGCAACAATAATTAAAAGAAAATGCATATAAATTATACTTAAGCTATTTTGTGTTTAAGTTAACTTACCTAATACCTTATTATTTTGAATACCTTTGTGCATTAAAGATTACAGATTGAAATCTGAATATTCAGCACAAACCACCGAATATTCATATTGAGCCAAATATTCATGTACAGCTGAATAACCTGATGATTTATTAAGCTCCTTATTAAGCTAAAGCATGATAGAGGAGGAAGAATGTATCTGTGCAACGCTTAGATTATATTTAGTGTATTGTATAAGAGACACTTGATCGTTTCGTCAAAATTGCAGGAACTTCAAACAAAAATGCATAATGACAGATATTTTTCTTAAATATTGTAAAGGATTTGATTTATTTTTATGAAAAATATAATTCTCATGAAGTGTTAAGTAAAGAAATTAATCAATTTAAGTTTATTTGGTATTTTATGAAAATATACATCTGCTTTATTCATTATTAAATTTAGTAATTCGTTAAATTTAATTCAAATTATTTATTTGAATTATTTTAAAACAAGCCCTCGCTTGAAGATTTAAATATGAAAAAAATGCATTAATGGTAATAAGAATTTTATACGAATATATGTTTTTTTTTTAATTTCATTAAAAAATGTTTTTGTTAAAAGTGGTTTTCAAATAAAATTTGACTTACTTTTATACTTCAAAAA
>JAPDSC010122635.1:9945-29771 GCA_026290005.1 Latrodectus geometricus | reverse complement strand
TTTAACAATTTTATTAAAATATAAGAACACTAGAAAAACAAAATATTTAAAGCAAATAATGAAAACAAACCAGAAAACAGTTTGTTAAATGTAAATTTAAAATCAACATAATTTTTATCATTAAAGATGAACAAATATTTCACTTACTTTTTTCATGATTAATAACACAATTAAAACAAAATCCTCTTTTCTAGAATAGAATGTTTTTCCTAAGCCTTTAAAACATACTGCCTTTTACAAAAATAATCAACTTTAATTTTTTCTAACCCTTTGTTGAAAAAGTTATTTGCCAACTTTCGTTGAAAGTTTTATCCTTTGTTTGCGGAAGGAGAGAATGAAGCTGGCCTGCACATCTTGCGCCTCACACGGGATCGAGTGTGAGCGGTCCTTTACGAAACATCCACCGCACATGCGCGCAATGGTTACCCAAGTACTCTCTCTAGTCAATAAGAAAATAGGCATTGGAGTAAAAAGAGAGAAAGTTCGACTTCTTTGTATTTGATCTTAGGTTTTTCTTTGATGAGAATTAATTTTACTCTCAAACAAATTTCTTTATTTCCTGCATTACAATTATAAAACAGATTCACATATTTGTATTTACTTCAAATGTAATATTTGCTTGTATAATAAGCTTTTTCTCTTATGTATAAATGCTTTCTTTAATAGTTTAAATTTTGAAAATGTTGAATAAAGTTCTTGGCCAGAATTAACAAAAACTTTCTTTACTTATTTAATCTTGAAGAATATAAATTTTGCTTACATTAGTAGTATTTGGTGCTTATATAGTATTTTTAATGAAATGCGCCAGTTTTTTTGATGAATTTGCATTAAACAAATCCTTTTATTTAAAGTTTTTATTAAAATAATAAAGTGGACAAATGTTTAATTGCTTCTGGCACTAGAATAATTTGCCTAATTTTACAAATTAAGAATGATGATACATACAATAAAGAAAAGAAAAATGTAAACAATTGAACTTTAATTTTTGATTCAAAATTTTTGTTTAATTAATTGCAATTATATGGATGTTTTATCTGTCATAAAAAGTCATTAAGCATATAAGTTGAAGTCTAAACTGAAAATAACAAAGTTTCTCATTAAAAAGCGTTAAAATTTATTTTTAATAATTGTTTGATTACATAATTTTTTTGAAAATAAAAATATAAAATATTAAAATAAAACACTTATAAATGTATTACACAGATAATTTTATCTAGAAAGAATATTTTCAAATATAGCTTTAAATTAACACATAAATTATTATTTACAAACTATTAATAATTAATTTACAATGCTCAAAATTTAGATATTAATACAATTGAAATATTTTGAAATATCGTAAATTATAAAACATATCATACAAAATTCACATTTTTGTGAAAAAATTTTGAATTTATTTTATCATTCATGTGAATTCCAATTCGTTGAGGTATTATGTCAAGGGAATGTGCTTCATTAACGAAATAAATTTTCTATTTTTCTTATGTTTGAAGGAAATTTTAATTAAGTTCATCAAAATAAAATTATCCTTTGCAACACATCAAATATCACATTGAAATAAAAACCTGAATTCGGGAAATAAAGTAAAATGCCTACCCACTTATAATTTGAAATTTCCCATGCTATTATTTATTTTTTCAGTGAATCTTATATCAGTTTATCTGCATACAAGTATTGATTTAATTCATACATTTCATAATTTATTTGTGAAAAGTCATTTTTCATCTAATAATGAAAGAAAATATTACAAATTATTGTAAATGAAGCGTATTCTATTGCTATTTTATTTTTTATATTTTTCTTTCATGAAATAGTTTTCAGTTTCACAATAAAATATCCACACTGGTTTTTCGCACATATGGAATACTGTCGTTAAGAATAGTAGTGGGTAATATTTATAAAGATATAAATCATAACCCTTTTTTTAAATTTCAGTTCTTTTTAAAAAGATGTTAGGAACACCACTAACTGAAGGAGAAATAATTGTAAGTACGAAAATTATGTTCGTTATTTTTTATTTATAAGCATATAAAACTCTTAAATTTTGTTATATAATAAATTATAATTCTTTAAAATGTGATTGCTTTGATATTAAATAATATAAATTGGACAAATGAAAAATTTTAAACTTGAGTGGATTTAAGTTTTTATAATTTGATGAGATACAATCAACACACATTATTTTATTTCTCATACAAAAAAGTGACGTTACGGAGTTCTAAAAATTTCAAGAATACACTTTTTCATTATTTTGATTTAAAATAAATTATTAATTTGTTTGTAAAAATTATCAAAATAATATCTAAAAATTGACTTTTATGCATTTATTATATGTTAAATTATTTGAACAAAAATGTGTAATATACTATAAGATGATCGTTGAAAATATGGTGTGTTGTTTAATTATTACTTTGTGAAAGAATATGCTAATCCTATCGGTAACTTTATATTCGTAATCCTTACTATTTAGAAAATATTTTCTTTAGGTAAATATAATGTAATGTACCAGTATAAACTTAAAAGTATGATAAAAGATATTTTTAACGTAATACAATTGTAATAATTGAGTCATTGTTGTAGGAATTTTAGTAATTTTTAGTCCTAAGTTAAAAGAAAACAAATAAACTCCTTTTTACAAAGAAACTCTAATTAAATAGTATATATATTAATATTCTATTAATCATACTTAATATACAAATAAAATATAACTAAACACAAATTCAAATAATTAAAGAAAACAAATATAAATATTTTGTATTTAACTCCCTATCACATAGCAGAAATTCATTAATTATTTAATTACGAAGGGAATAAAAATTTTAAGAAATGTTCAAATCTAAAGTTAAATAAAGAAAAATAACAAAAATATGTACAATTCAATTGCTGATCATTTTGGTGTGCACTTTCCTAAAATTTCTATTATTAAATTTAAAACAACTTAAATGATTTATAAACGTAAAATATGTATTGTTTCAAGTGTTCAAACACTTTACATTTAGTCATGCTGGATTTTTTTTAACATTCCAGCAATAATGTGAACAGTACAAAATGCCTAAGAAACGTCAATAGAAATAAAATTTATAAATCAAATACAAGAGAGTGAACATTTTATAATATGTATCTTTATTATTAGGAAATATGTAACAGTGATTATTATTATTTTGCTTTTAAAATGTTTTTTTAAAATTACCTGAAAAATCCCGATATTTTGATATCCATATTTTTCTTAATTACATAAGAATGAGAAATTTTTCCTTAAAAATGAATATTTTTTTCCAATAGAATCTGCATATATATTTTTGGTTAAAATAATTTTAAAGTTAGTACTAATTCCAGATTTTGTATTCAGTATTTAACCGTTATTTGCTTTATCTCATACAATGTGACTATATGTTCCAGAAATTTTTAAAAGTATTTTGAATCATCTCTTTATCAGCTATTAGAATATATTTTCAATAATATTTGTTTTAAAAAAACAATTATAATAATTACATTTTAATAAATAGAAGCTGTTTTTTATTTTCCCATTGTAATGAGTTACAAATATAATAGCAATTATTTTGCGTTAATGTCAAGTTTATACTTCTAGTTTACCAACCAATTTTTGTACAAAATTTTTGATGTCTAATATTTTATAGAAAACATTTATTTAAAACCTTAATTTTTACATTCTGCAAAATTGTTATTGCTTTTTAAAAGCATGATATGCGAAAAACTTAATCATGTTGTCTGAAAAAACAACTTCGTGATCAACTTTATCTTTAAAAATGTCTAAAAAACAAACTCTTTCAGTTACTGTCAAGAATTTCCTATATCAATACACATCCTCATAGTACAAGTAAAACAGATTCATAAAAGAAATCAGAAGAATATTGAACTGACATGTTTGAAATTGCTGTGGGGATATATCTAAGAGTACATGACAGGATTAACAAAGAGAAATAAAGTTTTTAACAAAGAGAAATAAAATTTTATTATAAAAAATTAATAATTTTGAAATTACGTAATGAATAATTTTGAGAATATTTTTCAAATAGTATATACGAAAAATTAATGGTTAACTACAGTTTTACAAATCGAAAATATATTCCTTATTTCATTCAATTTTATTCAAATAAAATTTTAAAAAAATAAAGAAATTATATATTTTTAAAAGAAACTGCTTAGATATAATAATTTTTAAAAGATTTAATAAAAATGTATTTTTCAAATTATTTGAAATATTACACATTTATTTTTAATGAAAATTAAATATTAACTAAAAATGTTATGGTGAGAAAAAATCATTCATTCAGAAATAAATTAAAAGTGATGATCAAATTTGTACTTTTTATATAATTAATTGCAAAATACAACAGGTATGAAAATCGTTTTCAAATATTATTTGCATAAGATATAAAAATTCATTAATAATTTCTAATTTTCATTGATTTCAATTTTTTATATATTATATGATAGTTTCTTAAATATTTTTTCATAAAATGAATAATTATTTTGTTTATGAGGAAATGAAAAAATAAACTGAGAAACTATTAATACCGTATGATATCATATTTTGAAAATAAGAAAATTAAACGTTATCATATGTATGACTATTAAGAAAACATTTATTGATCGTAAATTATAAATTTCCAATTATAAATGATAATTTATAGCAAATACTTTAATTATCAATTGATTCATACCAGGAAAAGTATTTCACCTCATTTTAAATTAAAATAAGCTTCAAGTTCTTAAAAGTTCTTTAAATTGAAATTACTGAGCATTTTGAACAATATAAATTATGATCAATGTAATTTAACAAGAAGTAATTAAAGTACCATTATTGAAAGTTTCCTTCACTAGTTTCATTAATATAAAATCCAAAATTAATTTTATTACTTGAACTTTGTTTAATATAAATATTCTAAAAGTAGATATTAAACTTACTCTTTGAAAGATTTTTGATAAATGGGTCATTTCAAAAATAAGTGTATCATGTCTTATATCTCATAATTTTTTAAAATAAAAGTAAGCAATAATGAAGAGAAACTGTATCATGGATTCAATGAATCATTAATTAATTTTTTAAATTTACTTTTTAATTTAAAATTTATAGATTAAAATTATTTTTTCATTTTCGATTCTCTTTGTATAACGCAGAACATTAAAAGTTATGTGTTAAGAAATTATAAACTAACCACACATCAAAAGATAAATAGGAAAAATATTTTAATTAAAATTAATCTAAGGAAGGAAGAAATTAAATTAGATTCCAAATAATTAAAAGTAATTTCATTTTTATTGCATTTATAAACTTTTCAGTGTCATTGAAAAGTTTTGTTTATCAATAAATACTCAAATGTTAAAAGTACAAATTTTCTCTAATTAATGAATATTTGTCTAAAATGTATAAAATATTATTCATACTACCTTTTTTATCCAAGGCTCTATCAAACACTTAATAACATTTACTTACTGGAATTTTTTTTTATATAATCAGTTATTGCGCAATGTCACTAAAGATAAAATTACTGAAATTTTGATTAAAATAAAAGAGTCATTAAAACATTTAATAAGAATTTTATAAACATATTTAATTTAATTTTAATAAATATTAATTTAGGACTCATTTTAATGCTGTGCATTAATTAATGTATAGATAAACGTATTAATATGTATTCAAAAAGACTTCTTAAAACGTGTAAATATGTGCATTATTTCCTTTTAAAGAGATTACTGATTTGCAATGGTTGCAATTAATCATATCTATTGAAGTATTTTGATTTGAATTCTGTATATTAATAATATCATTAACATTTGTTTTTATAGTTTAAAAACAGTTCACAATTAATTAGTTCTAATACTTCATAAGTATCACTGGACTAATGAATATACATAAATATATGTATTTCATGCATTGTGCTGAATCATTTTTAATTAAAACATTTTAGGTAATACATTTAGCACTATAAATGAAAATTATACACTTGATTTTAAATTGATGAATAAGATAAAAAGAACATTTTTTATTTCGATAAATCTCAAGTCTAAATCTTGGAATAAATTATAATTAATTTGGAAATGTAAATTCACTAACATATGATAAATAATTATTCTTATGCGATACTTGTACTTGGTATATCACCAGGTTTAAAAATATAAAAAAATGTATTCAATATATAGAAAATAAGAAAAACACGTATTTTTTAAAAAATAAAATAAATTTTTTATTACAGTTTAAAAATTAATCACAAAAATAATTTTGAAAATAGAATCTATTGACCTGAATACGTATGTTATAACTTTCTATTATAAATTAAGACGCCAGTACTGTAAGGATAAGTGATTGCAAGTCTCTATATTGCTTAAATAATGAACTGCTACATTAGACATCAACAGATAATAAGAAATTTTCATTTCTTAAAAATGATTTTTAATAAGACTAGAAGCACAAAAGCAATATTAAGTCCCTAATTTCAACACGTTGTTTTGAAATAAGTATAATATTGATTAATCAGACCTATTGCTAACATATTTCTCGATAATCCACTCTAGATATTCAGAAAATGTGAGTTGGTAGCAGGGAATAAGTTTTATTTTTTAGTGTCGATTTAAAAGAAACACCTTGTACATATGAATTTTGTGATATTTAAAAACTATTTGAAAATAAATGCCTTCAAAGAAGAAAATTAATAAATAATCTTACTATTTTACAAGATTTGCTAAGTAAGGTGTAAATTAAATAAACTGGGATTAACAAATCATTATCAGAATACTATTTATATCAAAATTATGAAAACTATGATATTACATGACATACGTCTTTGCATTTTTTAAGTTATATTCTGAAACACTATTAAACAATATGTTATTACATATAACTTTATTGGAAAAATGAAATTAAGCATAGGACACAGCTTAAATATCACATAAGAATATTCACTTATTATTATTGATATTTAATACTTGAGCTGAGACATAAAAATAATGATATTAAAAAATTAACATGAGAACAAAAGTAAATAAAATTAAAAGTTTTAAAGGACAATGTCAAAAAAACACAAGAAATGGTTGTCTTTACAAGTAGTTTTTGAAAATTTTGGCGTTCCGATAGAATTTGCTTATCTTATCCAGTTTCTTAGACTCTTTATCCAGTTTTGGGCGTATAAGAAGCGGCTCTACATCCATGATGCCCAAATTACAAATTTGGCATAAACTAGATGGAAGGATTCTTTTGTTATTAAGATGATATATCATGCAATCAAGACCTATTTGTTGTCTAAAATTTGTCACAGCCTCTTATGAGGTTTTCTGCAAAACCTTTTAAATTGTTTTAAATGTTATCCCAGAATTTGTCTGCTTATTTTACCAACTGGTCATTTTTAAAAATATCCATTAAATTCTTAAAAGTATGCTTTTTAATTACTTTGGAAAAAGTGGTTGGTTGTAAAAGTGGTTTTTAAAAATAATTGTTATGCAAACATATTTCTTGCTTTTATTTATAGTCACAAAAATTTATAAAATAAATTTTTGATACAAACATTTAATATAGCAGATTAAAAATACTAAAAAATCAAATAAAATATTTTTATTTGGTGAAATTTTAGAAATGAATATTTGAAACTGGAAAATTTATATTGACCTATCTTGAAATCAAAATTGAATAATATATTTGGGAATTGACTTCTCAAACTTTCAGCACATACATTTTTGATTTCCAGCTATATCAAATCTAAACATAAAATATTTAAGATATGCTGGAAAAAGTTTGTTTAAAATGTTGGAAATTTGTATATATTTCTGCGGTAGTAAAAAGCACTTTCAGCAGATATTTTTTACTCTTTCTTTTGAAATATGTTTTTTTATATCACTGAATAAATAATTACTTAAAAAGAAAATTTGAAATTAAAATATCTCGAAACTCTTATTACATCAAACATCAATTTGCCCTTATGTTCGAGAACTGTGATTAACTAAAATCAGGACAATATATTCAGTTTTTCAAGGTAAATTACATAATTGCAATATCCTAATAACTATTTTTCTTATATATTTTGAAACATATTTTATATATCTTATGAAAAAAAAAATAAAATTTTGGTAATAAAATTTAAAGTGAAAAATATTTCATATTTTTTGAAAAACCATTTTCAGAAATAACATAAATGTATAACAATATATAGTGGAAGAAAAATTTTATTTTGATTTTTCGAATACGAATAGAGATACTAAAAATGTTGTAGAGATATAAATTTTTGTTTTGAACAATATTTTAGATTAAGTTATTTATGTTAGAAAGTACATATTTGTAAACATTGCACTTTTTTAAAAGAAATTTTTCAAATTGTTTTTCGCAGTTTTTGGAAACAATTTCTAAATATGATATTTTTATTTAAAGCCTTTTGTTTTACGTAATATTTATATTTGGTGAAAAAGTGTCTCTATATTTTTATTGGTACAAAGTACATATTACAATGGTGTTTTATTTAGCAATGGCACTGACATTTAAATCATTAATTTAGAAAAATAGGAAATTTTAAATTTAGTTATATCGTTATTGTAAATTTTATTTATTTACATAATTCTTTTTGTTGGCATTTTAGTAACAATGTTCTTAATCAAGACATCTTTTTTAAGACATTTTATCACAAAACAATCAATGGCTATTAAAATAAATCGAATATGTTAGTTTTTATTATAGTGATTATATAATATTCAAATGAAGGGAAAGCTGTTACAATATAAAATTAATTATTGAAAAATTATGAAAAAATCTTAAAAACTATTGAAAAATATGAACATTAGGTGAAAATATCAAGAAAGCATTGTTAATGAAATAACACTAAGCAGACAATTTAAAGATTAACAATTATTGTTACAAGCATAGATTGAATCATCTGCTATATAGAATTAAATTTGTAAAACTGAAAATAGTAGTTTATGCTTTTTTGTGATAATTAGAAGTTGATTATGTTATTTATATTTTTATTTCGTGAACATTCAACATACACTGAAATTTAATTTATTGCAATAAAGAAAAAGCATGAAAATTCAAAGTTATTAAAATAGATATTAGAAGTTTATTTGTTCCTTTAGTTCTGAAAGATGTATTTAAAAATTTTATCATATGAAATTTTATAAAAATTGATGAAAAAACATTTTATTAATATTTACGGGCAGTTTAAGTACTCAAGATAGAAGAGAAATACTTTGTGAACACTTATAGTAATGAAATATATTCATAATGTTTTATTTATATTTAGCAACTATATAGTTTTGAAATAACATATTTTAATATATAAAATATTTTATATATTTAAAAGAAATACAAATTGGTTTTCTTATTTTCCATAGCTAAAATAAACAAATCAGATTATTAACGATAATTTTGTCTAGCTGTAATCTCTACATATTTGCATAAAAAATACAAATATGTAGAGATGACTGCAAGGAAACTGTATTTAACTTATTAGAACTGAGAGAATTACAAATTTATCAAATGGATTTTCACCAATTAGTATTAATTAATTGATTAATGTAAAACATTTTAGGGAAGTTAACACACATAACCAGTAAATAAGAGGTTATTTTTCGTCAATATTAAATACTCTTATAGTAGCTGAGAGAGAGAAATATTTCTTATTCCAGATTTCAAGTGGGAAATTATAGCTCCCGCATTTTATTATTCAAACAATGAGTTTCAAAATTTTAATTCTTGTTTTATTGGATTAAAAAATTCCATTTTACATCAATACCCTCGAACTTGTAAATTTTACTACCAAACTCTTCCAGCATATATTTAAGATTTGATTCATTGTTACTTTTTTTCTTTTTAAACATTTTTAAGCTTTGAAATTAAATAAATGTATAATAATAAAACTTACATGTCATGAAATGACACGCATCTAAATTAAAAGAACATCAAAATGCGATCGAAATTTCAATTTTTGAATTCGTATAATGTGAGAATATTTGCCCTTGTTTTTATCTAAAATATATGATTTGAAAGAAAATCTGTAAGTTTTATACACCTGCTATTATAGCTAATTATTTTGGTACAACATTTCTACATGTAAAATAATTAATAAATTTCTTACATTATTTTAATTTCTGTAAAATATGCAATCGATATCAACCATTGCTGAACAGTTAAAAATGTATATCGTATTTCTTCATATATATCTGTCAAGAATAATGCTTGCGAAAATTTCAAATTGCTTGCAAAAAGATAAAAAATAAAATTGAACATGAAACATGTTCATGATCATAAGGTCCTATGTCACCATATAACATCTTCACATAAGGCCGTATGCTGTGTATTTTCAAATGACAAATTTCGGACTCTGAGCTATCAGATTCATGGTGTTAAAATAATAATTTTATTTCATAGCTAGATCCTTGATACAACAGAAATACTGTATCCAATTATGAAAAATTGATGTTAAGGAAAAGAATAGGTGAAACTTAATATTTCAAAGAATATTACAGTTTTTTTATTTAAAATTGAAAGTTTGAAAATATATTGATATTCAAAATTTTTATAGAGAGTAGTAACATGTAAAGGAAGAAAAAAATAGGAATTATTCTAAGGAACAGTGGGTACTTAAAAGGAAAATTGCTCGTAAAATTAGGAAGGTTGTGCATCCTGAAAACTGTATTTCATGTGTACATTATAAAAATAGCTAGTTTCCGGAAGACTTCAAATAATAACTTCTGAATAAAAAGTTTATGATTTAAAATTTCCAGAAAATTTGAATTGCCTATAATACAAATTTCTAGCATATTCGTCTTTGATAATTTAAGAATTATTTCGTAATTATCATAAATTTTTTTAAATTAATCCTGTAGCTGAAGTTTAGGCTCTCTTCTAATTTCACTATATCAAAAAATGTAAAGATAAGATTTGAATTAAGGGATGCTATGTAAAATGAAGGAAGGGTAAAAAAATGTATTTAATGATAAAGAGAATACCATCGAACAAGTATCATGAAATTTTGAAAGAAATATCATTTCATTAAAAAAATGATTAGCACGTTGATATTGATAAATTGTCAAAAATCTGTAGAATGTGTACATTTCCATGAAATAAATAATTCTATGTGAATGTCAGAAAATCTTTTTTAAAATTGAAATATTGACTAAAGGACTAAACTTCGGCCAATTTTATCAATAAAAATAAAAGAAACAAGAATAATTGAAATAAGAAAAAAAAAATAGTTTTTTAAAATAAAAATCTATGTTTTTATTTGCCCTTCAAAATCACGAAACTTAAATACATTTATTCATTTCAGAATATTCTTAAGCAAGAGAAATGCAGAAAGTTCTAATGGATTAGATGTAGGATAACCATGGAATAGACATAGATGGAAAGGAGATATAAATTCTCCATGAATGTACTTCAATTTTAGTTATAAAGCTCTGCCAAGCAAATTTATAGTTTCTGATGGTATCTTCTTTGTATGTAATTTTTTTTTAATTTTATCACCATGAAAACCAATTTGACAGTTATCTCTAAATTTTAATGGATAAAAGATATTTTTTAATTCTAAGATAATTTACAAAATTATTGAAACAATAAATACAAAATTATTTAAGGAATAATGTTACGACATTGTTAGAGAAAAAGTCATGTTATTTTTCAATTATTTCACTGATTCATACAATAATTTAATAATTATCATTTATTTATTCAAAAATTATGAATTAGTATTCCAGTCAAATTGCATTATTAGTCCACTACAGCATTCTTTTATTTTTCAAAATTGATCTGCTAAAATAGCCATAAAGATTTAAACACGTTTAAAATTTAATCTCAGTCACAACAAAGTCATCAATGCAGACAAAATTTTAATACTAAATTTCAATAATTTGTTATATTAAATTTTAAAAATGTAAATAATTTTAAATTGCTTTCATAATATTACACACATTAAATTTAAATAGAATTCAACTATGTATTAAATATTATTATTATTTTCAATAAATTAAAATTGTATTTGAAAAAAAAATGTGTCGTTATTTTTCTTCAAATAAAATAAAAATTTATGAAAATTTTAAATTTTAAATTATGTATTTGACAAGTATTGGAGCTTTGATATAGGTTCATTATATGAAGTTCTCTTACATACTCGTCACACGAATCGGTGCTCATACCTTGAAAAGCATTTGTTACATTTACTATACATTAAATCCTGTAAGTCTATTCTATGTTTCAAGTTACAGTAAAGCTATATTTCAGTAGGATATACTGTTTAATATTTTGGACATATATTTTATTTAATGTTCTGATTGTGAGCATAGTATTCTTTTTTATAACTGTGTGTTTGCACATTCTTTTAATCTGATAGCCACTTATTTGGTTAATTGAAGCCAAATGACTGACTTGCAGGCATTTATCAGTTATTGAAGCAGATTGTTGGAATAGGTATGGTAGTTGTATTTTTCCATGCCATCTGCTAGATTACATGTCCATTCGAATATGTTCAGCTGCTGTTTCAAAGAAGGGATAATCTGGTACTGAGTTTATAAGATATAAACCACTAAATTAACTAGTTTGCTTAAAACGCTGTAATAAATGTGTCAAATATATATTTATTTCATATATTGACTCTTCCTATAATAATGTTAATTATCATTAGTACTCACATATATGTAAAAATATTTTTAATAAATATTATTAAAATAAGAGAGAGATTATATTTTTTAATTAAAAAGTAATTTTATACCCTGAATGGGATTATAATTAAAAATAACCCCAGTCTCTGATTTAAATTGGTTATTGTCACATTATAACTTTAATCTCATTTTCGAAAACCAAAAATTATTTAATATAGTATTTGATCATCAATATTTGGTTTTTATGAAAGTTCCAAGTTATATCGTAATATTTCCAACTAACAAAATTTCATTTCCTCTGACCGATACAAAATTGCTTCTATTCCATTTATAAAAAAGAAAATATGAGGGTTTTCACCTATATTCTTTGGAAACTTTTGTGCCAATAGGAGCTTCTTGAACCATCAAATAAGTTGAACTGAAAATATAAAACGTCTAGCCGACATTTACGGAGTAAGTCTGAATAAATCCAAGAATAAAAACTTTTGAAAGAAGATTTCTTTCGAATTGAAAGAAGTTTTATTCTCTCTACTTAGATAGGTCCAATTTCAGTTCATCTTCCTTACAAATGATTATTTTCTGTCAGGAAATATTCAAATCAAAAAATAAATCTCACAAACTAAATAAAAATTATTAACGGATTCTCGAATGAAAAAAAATTACGGAATTTTACTACAGTATCTTTAAAAACTGGATTTATTTTCATATTTTACAATCATTGAAAACAATTAAATTTTTATTCATTATTTAAGTCATTTTCAAAATGCCTATTAAAAAATCAGATTAAAGGGGCATAATTCTGTAAGTAAATGTGTATTTTAAGCACTTTTGTAGACGAGAAAATATTAGTTTGGGGAAAAAGTTATCCATTATTTTTTGGGTAGACTTCTGTAGTGATCGCTATCTCGTGAGGTATCTATCAAATAATTTCAAATTTATGCTCTCATTGGAAAGGTGATATTTGACACTAAAATATTCTCTTGCAGTTTTTTGTTTGATTAATTCAGTTATGAGTACAAGGTTTTAAAAATAGAAGACAACAAACAGAGAATTCGATACATTTTAGTTTTTCTTTTATAATGGCGAAAATGCAAGCCAGGTGGCTAAAATTGTGAAAGGTGTTTATCGTCCTATATATGACTGTAACAACCAGTTACGCACAATTTTGTTTTCGTCGATTCCGTTTGGGTATTTGGATGCTAAAGATGCACCTCGCATGGATACAACATCGTCGAGATTGTCTATAAAATATCAAAAATTATCAAACTTGACAACATGTCAGCAGTCGTAGCTTCGCACAAGACCTAAAAATCTACATGAAAACTGTTTTAAACCTTTTTACAAAGTAAATCTGAAAGAAGTTACAAAAAGTTCACTTAAAAATAATGGATTTCTTTTTCCCTTAATATTACTATACATAAAAACATTAGTAAACTCGAGTATTAGAATTAATATAAACAACAGTTTTTTAATAAGTTTATAATAGTTTGCAAATTTGACATTTTGAAGAAAGAGCTAGAGGAGAGCGTACTATAGATTTCTTGTTAGATCTTAGTGTTTCCTTATCCTGCTGGCCACCGTAAATGCAGCACTTTATAGGAAGCATGAAAATAACATCAAATTTACAACATGCGTTAGTGGAGCTGAGATAAACGAATGACTAGAATTTCAGCGCAGATGCACATCATGAGCACCTGTGACGCCACTTCAAAAAGCTATTGAAGGTTTGGAGATTTCTACGATTTCAAATTAGGCAAATGTGTTTTTCTTATGGTTGTTAAAAAAAAATCGATTATACCTCATACAAAATAGCGATATTTTTTTTTACCAAATATCCGAATTAGACATTGGAAGGATGTGGCGTACCGAGATTGTGGATTATCTTTCAGGGAGATCAGTAGTCGTGTCGAACGAAACCAAACAAATATAATGTGGTTATGTGATCGTTGGTTGCAAGAGGATACGGCGAAATAACATGTTCGCTAACATCCACCTCAGTGCATCACTTCACTTGATGACAGACAAATTGTGCGCATGGCAGTGAAGGATCGCTAAGCCACATCACGAACCATAGCACAGCACATTCAGTCTTTAACGCATCATCCAGGGTATTCGCGTATATTTCGACGCCATTTACAGCAGAGTAGTCTGTCTGCAAGACCTCTATTGCTTCGTCTACCTTTAACGTAGAACCACGTTCTTCTCTGCAGCCAATGATGTGATGAAAGAAATATGTGGATGGCAGAATGGAAGGAAATTGTCTTTGATGAGGAGTCACGCTTCTGTCTGAAAGACCACAATAGTCGTATTCGAGTCTGGAGACACCGCGGAGATAGTTTACTGAACAGCTGCGTTATGCTTCTCTACACTGGTCCCGAATGAGGTATTATGGTATGGGGCAGTATAAGATATTATTCTCGCACTTTTTAAGTACACATTGCCAGTACTTTTAACATCCAGCACTACATGTCCAAGGTATTGGAGCCAATTATCTTTCCTTACATTCAGTGCTTGTCCACATACATATCAACCGTGGCACGCATTCTCCAAATGTTTTTCATCAATCGCCAGATTGAATTACTTACCTGGCCGGTTAGCTCTCTGGATTTTTCACTGATCGAAAACAAGTGGTTCATGGTTGCTCAACGATTGACGCAGAATGTATGCCCAGCTGCCACATCAGATCAACTTTAACAACATGTGGAAGCTGCTTGGTCTGCTGTACCTCAAGAACACGTACAAAATCTCTTTGAGTCAATGCCGAGGCATGTGGCAGTGGTGATCTCAAACAATGGCGGCTACTCTGGCTACTGATTTTTGAACACACTTCACAGAAGTCTATAAATTTAACCATTTGATACTAAGTCAACAAATTATCTACAAAGTAAATTTTGTTGCGATATCTCTTGTCTTTCTTGGTGTTGCAATTTAGATGGTTAGCAGTGCATATAGTAAGAGAAAATTTTGTGTTTCAAAAGGAAAACATTTAAAAACATTCCTTGTACTTTTTGTGTCATGCTTTCTATGATATTATATTTTCTTTGTGCACTCCATGCAATAAATAATGCAACACCTATTTTATATTATTTAACCGTGTTCAAGTAGAAGTGAAATATGTTTCCCTTCACGGAATTGATTCAACAAAATAATTTTCCTAATTTTCGGATTTTCATTATTTGAATTTACTTTCTTAGCTGGAATAATAAGTATATATAATAGTTGGTTTGCGTTAAACAATAGTAACTCAATAAATTGAAGCATGTTTTCATAGTTATACCAGCATTTCATAATTTTATTTGAAAAAAAAACCTTTTTTGTGCCTTTAAAGCAACGATACATACAATTCGATTTTTAAAACAACATTACTTAATGTGTTTCAGATCAGTATAAGACTCTGTCTGTCAACAAAATATAAATATTTCAATTTCTTTTCAAACGACAACTTTAGAAAACAGCTTGTGCTTGTTAAAATTTCAATGCATCTAATATTGCTCCTCTGTTACAATTTGAAAATCTGGAATAGTAGTGGCAGTTACATTTTATTTCCAGTTGTAGCTCAAAATTACCAAACATTATGTTATACTTAGTGATTTTGATTATCAGAAAATGCAGCAGAAATAAAAAACCACTAAAAAAGTCAGCATCCCATTAATAATTATGTTCTATTGTTTGTTGTATTAGTTAAGGGAAGAGATTCAATTTCTGATCAGTAACTTTGATTGACTGTAAAATAAAATAATAAGATTAAAGTGAGCTTTGCATCTTACTTTGAATATTTACAACCGTATTTCCTATTTGCATTAAATTAAAAGAATACTTGAGTCAAAAGTTTTAGAAATAATTAATATTAACTTAAGTAAAGAAATTTGAAGGAAGAAATTTCTATTGATTTCTGAGAATAGTTAAATTAAAAATTTAACTTTCAGTAAGTTTATTATTGGTGGAAAATTTTAAGTCATTTTTTAATTTTAGGAAATATCAAAAATTAATAAGCTCCTCGTACTATAACCACACTTAGGTTTTACAATTCAACTTAAAAGTTAAGTAAGTGGAAAATTATAACCAATAGACAAATAAAAACAATGTGATAAGAATTATGTAAACTTAACATACGTTTCATTGATAACTATTAATTATCTGTTTAACTAATGAAGTATGTTATATCCAATTTTAATGTTTGAATTCAATGCAGGGTTATTTTTTTCATGGCATATATCTATGAATAGAAATCTATGAAAAATGATTTTAATTTATATAAAAAGCAATATAATTAAAAAGTAACTTTCTAATAATTTATAAATTATAACATTATATTTCCGCTCAATATTGAGTATCAGATTAAAATGTTCAATAATAGATGTGTTACTTTAAAATATGACAAATAAAATACAAAATCAAATATTAGAGGGTTTTATTGGTATTCACCTCTAAAATACTTTTCTTTCAATCCTCTTTTTGCTTATAAAAAGTGGATTACCTTGTAAATTCTCTTTTTATAAGCAAATAGATGTTTTCTCTGGTAAAAACGAGATAAAATTTTTATTTCGTTGAAATGTTTTTCTTATTTATTTTGATATTATGACTTATATTCTGTTTACTTCTCAAGTTTTTATAGGTTTTTTATATATTCATTTTAAAGATCCTCTAAATAAAATATCCATATTTTACTATAAATGGTTTAGAAATGGAAAATTATTTTATATAAGTTATGATGCCAAAAGTTCGTTCGATTTAGCAAATTTTTATTGCCATAAATTTTATAGTTTTTTTTTAATTCTTGATAAATAAAATAATCTATTAAGAAATTAAATTAAATCAAAAATTTATTTCCTAGAAATTAGCCATTGTTCAATTACCTATTTTTAACTGTGATGCACAAAATAATATATTATTTTGTCCTGAAATATGTTTTGCATCAAAATTTTTCCCAACTTAATTTAATAGCTAGGTTTCAACAATTTAATATATATATATATATATATAAATGAGAGAGAGAGATGAATACAGAGAGAAATGATTTGAATATATTCAAAAAGCAAAAAGAATCATTTTTCAAGAACTAGGAGCTTCAATAAATTGTCACCTCAAATAGATAAATTTTTATTGCATTTTCTTATACTGATTGTTTTTCTTCTGGGATCTTAATTAGCGAATAAATACAGCTCCGTTTTAAAACGAAATTTGTTTATCAAATTAAAAGCAATGGAATTTTTCATTGAATTCCCATAAATAAAAGAAATCTCATAATAGAAACAATAATTTAAAATATTTAATTTGCATTTTTTATTCACATAAATAAAAATTTTTTAAAATTAATTATAAATACATTTTTTTAATATTATTTTTATACTTAAGAATTTAATTGCATTTAATGATATTTTATTTACATTATTCACTTATAAGTTTTAAAATGTATAAAAAAATTGTTACATTATAAATACATATTAGAATTTAGTAATGTATATTTAAGCGTGAAATAAAAAAAAAATTTTAATTTTCTATTGAATATTTTTCTGAAATTTAAAATTAAAATATGTCTGCAAGAAATAAAAAACATTAAACACTTTATAAAGTGTATTTTATTTATCAATAGCAAAAGAAAGATTATTTATATTTATTCATTTATTATCTCTTAAAATGTCTTATAAAATAAGAATTTTTAAATAAAAAAAACTTTAGTTTAAACTTTTCATTTCTGTGTGTAATATTTCTTTAAATAAATTCTTAAGCTCTAATCACATTTTCCTAATTTTTTTCTTAAACTGAATTCAAAAGTGCAAAATTTATAATTTATACTAAGCATAATATATAATTAAAATTTTATTGCATTAGGAACTTATTATTTAAAATTTATAAAATGATCTATGAAGAGCTAAAACAATTTAAATTAATGTTTCTCAAAATTATCTTTGTTAGAATATTAATTGGATTAAATCATTGTCAGAAATAAATGCTTCTTGATATTTTCTTTGTTGTACATGAACGTTGCCCCTCTTTATTAATTAGATATAAAATTAGAAGTGAGGTAAAGAAAAACAATTATTAATTTTAAACCATTGTTTAATAATTTTGTGAAATTACATTTCAGCTATAATTTTGTCATGGTTTAATTAATTAAAAGTTTTAAGAGTGCATTCAAATGTTTTTGTTAATCAAATTCTTAAAACGTTTGTATTTGTTTTAAAAACAAAGTTTATGAAACAAATACACTAATTTTTGAATTATGTATGTAATCAGTTGTTCATATTGTAAGAAATCAGTAAAGTAAAGATTTCATCACTAATAGCTGCGTTTTATTTATACTATGTCAAGATTCAGGGATACGTATTTATTTCTATGCTATGTAAATACTTGTTGTATTAAAATCGATATGAAAAACTATCTATAGTAAAAGAACAATGATCAATATCCTTTCTTCATAAAAGCACAATGAATTATTCTTTATTATTTCGATACGTTCAACTACGTCACGATAGACTCATATACCTTAGAGTTCTTTACATGAAAGCATATCTCACTTTATTTTTTTAACTTAACTAAAAAGTACAATGTACGGAAGTTTATTTTTCTAAAAATGCTGAGTATATGAAATTGTACTTCATATAAAAAACCCGAATACAGAAATACTGATACAAGTATCCCACTATAAATATGTCTTCCAATGCAGTAATTTGCAGTGTATCTTCCAAGTATCAGCAGTTTATCGCATTAGAAGATCTTAAGTCTTCCAATGTGGTAAACTACTGATACAATAACAATATTCAATCATGTACAACACCTTGAATTAAGTATTTATTTTCTCTACATTTTCTGCATCTATAAACATTCAAATATATGAATTAATTTTTAACAAAAGTGTATATTTTTCCGATAGTAATATTATAAACCAATTCTTTCAGGTTGTTAAGAACCTTAACATATTAAATTCATGTATGTATGTATTGATGTATGTATGTATCCAATGTAATGTTTGATACTTTCAATGTTGATGAATGGATCATCCAGTATCGATTGAAAAATGAAAAACTTCATTAATTTGAAACTACTTTTACAGTAGATGCTTATTAGAATAGAATTTCATAGAGTGATAAATATTCTAAAAACAAATGTATAATTCATGTTTCTCACATTTTATGTTTTTGATTCTTGTGAATGATCACTATCAATGAGCTGAAATCATGTGCAAGTTATTCATATTGGATGTTATTCCTCTTTGAGGGGCGTTACAT